>JAXBDA010000082.1:0-129552 GCA_036023075.1 Gaultheria prostrata | reverse complement strand
CCGCCGCCGCGGGTGCTGCCCTGGACCGGTCCCTCGTTCGGGCCGGTGACGTCAGCCGCCTTGGTGCGGCCGTCGCCACCAGATTCGATGACGAACTCGACGTTCTCGCCGTCGCCGAGGCTGCGGAAGCCCTCGGTTCGGATCGAGGACTGGTGGACGAAGAGATCCTCGCCGCCGTCGTCTGGGGTTATGAATCCGAACCCCTTCTGGTCGTTGAACCACTTCACGACCCCCGTCATCCTGCCGTTATCGCCTTCCGCCATTGATACAACGAACAAACAAACCCTAGGATAGGAATCTCTCTGTGAAGAAGAGAGCAAACCCTAATCTCTCTCCTCCCTCTCTCTCACTCTCTCTCTAGATGGCGTTTAGGTGTGTGCTTCGACTTCTGATTTATCGACGACTTGATACACCCTGAGACTGACACCTCAGCACTATAATAAATGGATGGGATTAGAGAAAAATTGTTCAGTGCTCCTGATACCGCTAGTGTTCCATCAAGAGATGAACCGAGCAGGTCGAGGCTCGGCTTGGCTCATCTCGTTTTGTAATTAAGCCAAATTCGAGCTCAATTTAAGGCTTGTGTAGTAAACTAGGTCGAGGTTAACATTCCATAGCTCGACTCGTTTGTATAGAATCGGCTCGTTTTATAAAGACTCATTTAGTAAATAAATTGGAATTCGAGCTTTGATTTTAGGCTTATTTAACCTAATCAAGCTCGAACACTACAAATTTGGCTCCATTCCACTCAGTTAATTCTTGAGTTTTTTTTTTTTGGTTTTGTTGTTGTTTGTTTTTCACGCTTTGCGAAAATAAGTATTTCTTCTCACATACATTTATTAAAAAAGCTTCAAAAGCCGAGCTTAGTGGAACGGGACTAAAACACGGATCGGCTCGTTTGCACCCTAGTTCCATGCATCTCAAAGCTAACCACATGTGAGAGTAATTGTTTAGAGTATTGGCAATTCTCTTTTCGTCACAGTAATATTTTTTATACATATTTTCGTTATTAGCATCATAAAGATATGCGGTGAAGAAAGGAATTGGGGCGCCAAGTGGGGTATTGAGACTGAGTTTTGGTTTTTTTTTTTTTTTTCGCGGAATTTTTTCACTAATGATTCTCCCTACATACATTATAAAAATATTATTTAGTGGAAATAACACAATTTTGACTACAGTGAAAACACGATATTTTTAGTGAAAATTTATCCTGAATAATTTAACCGCGGCACTGACTAAGTGGATTATTGTGTAATTATTTTTTTTATTTTTCACGTTTTACAAAACATATCATCCTTTCCACCTACATTAACTCAAAAACCCAAAAGCGTACCGGATCGACTCTAATTAACGAAGCAGACAAATGGAGTAAGATGCCTTTAGGAGGAATCGAACCGACGGCTGGCGATTGATGACTTATATCTGGCGGTTGGGGATCCCCTGAGGAGGTTTATGTGGTGGGGTGCATGGGAGAGGAATGGACGCGGCTCTGTTATTAGTATAATAAATGATTGTTGATTCCATAAGTACAATTATGTTAATTTGTTTAATTTAATGATTGACTATTCCATTATAATTTTACTGTTTTTGTTTTGATATTAGGATTAGGATACATTGCATACAGTAAACTTCATTTATTAATGAAGAGGGTGTTTGAGAGCCTATTTTTTAGCTTTTAATTTTTAATTTTTTGGCTTTTTAACTTTTCGGATTATGGTCAAAATGAGTTTTGAATTTGGGAAGAGTGTTTGAGAGAAATGTGCAGAATGCATTTTGCAAGTAGAGAAATTTAGGGCTCAGCCTCTTTTTTATTTCTTGCTTCTATCTTCAAAAATGAAGAAAGAGTTTGGGAGAAACAATTTTCAAGAATTGCGGCCAAACACCCACAGAGCAAAAAAGAGAAATAAAAAAATTGATAAGTAGGAGGCCAAACGGCCCCTTTGAGGGTGTTTGACAAGCTCTTTTTTGGCTTTTGGATTCTCCATTTTCCCATTTTTTGTGTTTGGCATCCACTTCCCAAACTCATTTCCACAAAATGCATTTGTTGTTTTTGAGTTTAGAGGTTAGAAGTTAAAAAGAGGTGGGGATGAGCTTTTCCATTCTCATTTTAGGTTTATGACAAAAAAGACTAATCTATCCTTAGCCTTTTATTAATTTGTGTAGTGCACAGTTGTATGGTTCTTTTTTTTGTGACAAACAAAGCAAACTTAAACATTAATTTGTGTAGTACTTAAGTTGTTTTTTTATTGGTCTTTAGTTGGTAGTCTTTTTTGGAGGTCAATTATGCTACAAAGTCTCTTCTATTTCCTTATAATATTTGAGTTAATCTTTCCTTTAATTCTTTCTAATAAGAAACAAATTGGATGGTGAATTCAAATATTAGGACCTAACTTTTTTTATTTTAGGGCAATTACTTCAATTTTACATTATTTGTATTAAGTAGAGACACTTTCAATTACTAAAAAAAATGAAGAGCAAAAGTTTTTTTCCAAAATAAAATAATAATAGTAATTCGACGGGACACATTTATAAAAATATTTCCCAAAATGACTTCAAAAAACACTCCCTAAGAGCATCCCCAACAATGAGAACCCAAATCCTCCTTAAAAAGATTGGCGAACAGTGTTTTACATACTCACATCTCTTTCAACACTCCAACAACCCTTACTATTACTCTCTCTATATCAATTAAATAATATAAACTAATACGTATAATATATATATATAAGAGGAGAGGGAGGAGAGAGTGAAAAGAAAATATTAATAAACAATGGCAAATGGAGTGAATAGTGACTCCCTATATGGGGAGGGATTTAGGGAGATACTGTAGCATTTGGTATTTTACCAACCTATTTAGGGAGCCTGTTGGAGCTTGTTTTTTGAGTTTGGCTAAGTAAAATAGAGATATGGAGGTATTTGTAGAGTCTATTGCACTTGCTCTAAAAGAAATATTTGAATGCATTTTAAATACCGTAATAAATGAACAAGGGCAAAATGGTAAACAACTAATCCATAACTCATTCTCATCATTATTCTTCCAAACACTATTCTTGTTGCAAAATGTATTCTGCATATTTCTCTCAAACACTCCTCCCAGATTCAAAACACATTCTGACCATAATTTAAAAAGCTAAAAAACCAAAAAATTAAAAATGAAAAACTAAAAAATTAATTTCCAAACACCTCATGTTTATAGTACCATCACCCAAAGTACCCGATGTACTGGGAGAATTTTTTTTCAGGGGTACCGCCAAAATAAAAAGAACCCTGCTATAGGGACCGACCAAAACGTACCGACGGCACCGGCGACGGCTGTGTGGGCCCTTAATGGCCAATCTGATCCGTTCATCGTGCTCGGATTTTGATTCCGAGCACGATGAACGGATCGGATTAGCCATTAGGGACCCACACGGCCGTCGGTACACCATCGGTACGGTTTTGGTCTGTACCCATAGGATTACTGAAATAAAAAAGGAGTATTACAAGAAGAAAAAGGTTGAAAATTTTGACAGACGAGTCAAGGGGTCAACTGATGGTGAAAGCATGTCTGAGCTGGGACTAATCAGTGGTGAGTCTAGTCCTTCCAGAGAGACCATTTGACCAAAATTTATTGGGAAAATGTTACGAACCCCACTATTGGTACATATGAGAGTGTACAGATGGCGTACTGATGGATATGGGGACCCACTTATCGGTCTCATATAAATGATTTGAGTTGTTCATTTATCTTAAAAATAAAAATCAAAGTTCCCCCACGAGAAATCAGTTCAATCCGACGTCCATAAGTGGTCAATCCAAAAACACCCGGATGAATGAACAGCTCGGATCATTTGTATAGGACTCACAAGTTGGTCCTCGTGTCCATCTGTACGCCATCTATACAGATTTCATATGTACCTACAGATTTACTGAAATGCTACCCTTACCCCAAAGGCCAGAAGATGTAGAATACTGAATAGAAATTGTATAGATATTCGTTAAAATATAATGATATTTTAAAAATTTGCATTGATATTCGAACTAATTTATCATTATATACTCCGTTCGTCCCAAAATTTTAGTCCACTTTCACTTTTTCCATTCTCTTTTCAATTATCTATATCTTTCAATTTATAATATTTTTTACGATTTCAAAAAATTTGTTTAATAAAACTAATTGAGATCTATCAAATAAGATCCATATTGCATATATAAAGTCTTATATATTACAAGATATAAACTTTTTTTTTATCAAGTTAGAATAATAACAGAGACTAAAATTTTGGAACGGATGGAGTACACATTATCCTCTACCTATTAGGTGGATAAGTAGACCTTAACAAGACCCAATTTACTGTACTACAATAAGTTGTCCCCTTTTTTTTTTTTTTAGGGAAATAATAAACTGCATTCAAATAAATTAATGATTATGGCCCAGTTTCCCACTTGATAAAATCTAAAATTTAATAAAATTAACACTTGATTTTATCAAGTGAGGAAGAACTTTGATAAAATCTCAGATTTTTGCTAAGTATGATGGACCCAAAAGGTCTGGGCCTTGTTCTTTTATACTTTTTTACACTTTTTGGTTTTTGCCTTTATTCAAAACAAATTGTCTTGCGTCAAACCTTTTTAAATTCTGTGATTCATCTCGACGAGAGGAATCGGAAAAATATCAAATTATGACTGAAATTCGAACAAATACAAAACCTAAAAATGCAAAAAATGGAAAACACTTTTAAAAGGTAATTGATATTCACATCCTAAAAATTGTTATCCACACCACCTTTTTGTCTTTTAGTGAAATTTTTACACATAAAAAATTCACTAAAAGACAAAAAAGGGTGTGGATAACAATTTTGGGGGTGTGGAAATCACTCTTTTTTAAAAAAGTCATATAAATAAGTAATGTGAAACAACCTTGAAATACAATAAACAGGAAAAGAAAAGCAATAACAAAACAAAATAACCAAGGGTCTTGCTAACGTGTGCCCAATGGGCACATAATAAGCACACAAAGAAACAAATAAAACACACACTCCAATACAATTTTTATACTTTCATATATCCCTATACACTTTTCACACATTCCAATATACTTTTTTCAACCTTAACGTGTGCCTATTGGGCACACATTAGCATTTTCCAATAACCAAATAAGAAGCCGCAAGAAATAAGCCTCAAAGTCGGACCTACTCGTGAAGGAGGGTGGAGTGACCAGATCTGCATCTTCTGAAGGTCGTTCTCGTCGCATGCTGAAAACCCACCACCGAGTCTGCTGCAGATGCCACCATTGTCGCTGTTTGAGAGCTCAAAAATCTATCGGCAATGCCAATCAGATCTAAGAACCAAAATCCAGAGATGGTTCCCCAAATCCATAAATGGTGGGTGACGGGGAGATCTTCCCTCCCTAAGAAGAGAGTCTCAACCACTACAACCATGAGATAGGAGAGGTGAGAGTGTCCAAAGTAGTTGAGCGACGAAAAGGGGAGGGAAAAATAAGAGAGATCAGAGGGGGAAAAAAGGGGGGAGGGGGAGAAGAAATTGAAGTGGGGAGGTGGGAGAGATCCACACACACACACTCTCTCTCTCTCTCAAGACCTATCTCTGTTTTTTTTTTTTTTACACATAAGTGAGATCATATTGATATAAGCCCAGCGACACTTACATAATGGAAATTCATTACAAAAATCTTGGACAAAGCCAAACTAATCATCTAATTGATGCAAAACGATAAAATACAAGGCATAATGTGCGTCAGGTGATTTCTGAGTTGAGCTGAAAGACATTGATTGCCTTGTACGCTAGAGCTCTCTCAAAAGCTCTCTTAGTGTCCCTTTTGGATGACCTGGAATTTTTACATTTTTAACAACAAAATTAATACATAAATATATTTTTTGGAATATATACAGAAATGTTTCACGCGTCTTTTTTTTCCCCATTTTTTAGTAGAAAATCATCATAGTTATATTGGTACTAAAAAACATTACACCTAAAACAACAAAACAAAAAACAACTGAAACAACAAAATGTAGAAAAGAAAAGTTGTATGAAATCAACCTGTGTCGGATCCATTAGTCACACTTGTGAAGGTAGGTGAGTGAACAAGATTTGCAATTAACTAAAGCTCAATCTCGTTGCAGGTTGAAGGGCCATTGCTGGACTCACTGCAGACGACTCCAGGATTTTTATCCAGCGCTGACAAAAATACATAGTGTGTCTGTGATGAAAAGCTGTATAAAAAAAACTCTGACTAGACAAAAGAGATATATACATGTACAATACATCATTTGACACCAACATATTATAATATCCCATGACGAGTTTTCATATTTTGAAGAATGCACAAAGGACCTCAGGCCCTGTTTTTTGCTTCTTCTCTCTAAATGTCAAAATGGTAAACTCATTCTCGCAAAATCTGTTTTGAAGAAGGGCTGCTAAACATACAAAACTTCAAAAGGAGAAAATGAAAAGTCAAAAATTGGCTCCCAAACACCCCTTTAAAGTTTAACAAAATGCATTTACTATTTTCCTTCCCAACATAAGTTGTAACCAATGGACTACGTTTAAATGTGTGATTCTCCACTATCTTATATATTAGGCTCTAGCTTGTTTTGTTTTGTTATGGTTATAAAAATTTGGTTCAAATTTGGTTAGATATATTTATCTTAACCTCGCACGAGTAACCCAACACTGACAATACTAAACAAAATTTTAATTTATATATGAATTTTTTTTCCAGTGCATTTTTTGAACCCAACGCTGGTATTACGAAAGAGTCGCCCCTGGACGTTGCCATTGCCGCCGTTGGAAAGCTCAAAAACCATCAACAAGGCCAGTAATATCCAAGAGCCAAAATCCAAAATTGATTCCCTATATCTGGGCCATAGGTCTGAGTCGTCATATATGTTATTGTCCTTTTTCTTTGACATGGTTTAGAATTTATTCATCCAAGAAAATCTTAGAATTTGCTTAGAACTTATGAAAAAGAAAAGAAAGAACATTCAAAGTTTTTTCCATGTAACTATTTTCCCAATTTCATTCCATTTTCTTTTCTCCAATTTTCTTGAAGTTCCAAACACAGTTACTAATATAGTAATATCTCAAGGAAAAATGGTGTAGTGGCCCAAATTATGCTTTCCTTAGAAGGCCCAACAAACCAACGTCCAAACTAGCCTCAGGCGCTAGGCGGACTCTTTCGTCCGAGGGACTCATCCGCTAGGCGCTAGGAGGACTCATCCGCTAGGCGGCCTCATCCGTCCGAGGGACTCACTCGCTAGGCGGCCTTATCCGCTAGGCGAACTCATTCGCTAGGCGCTAGGCGGCCTCATTCGTCCGAGGGACTCATCCGCTAGGTGGACTCATCCGCTAGGCGCTAGACGGACTCATCCGCTAGGCGCTAGGTGGACTCATCCGTCCGAGGGACTCACTTTCTAGGCGGACTCATCCACAAGGCGAACTCATTTGCTAGGCGCTAGGCGGCCTCATCCGTCCGAGGGACTCGTTCGCTAGGCGCTAGGCGGACTCATCCATCCGAGGGACTCATCCGCTAGGAGGATTCATCGGCCAGGTAGAGCCGAGCACTCTTGGCCGAAAAACCGATCACCTGTGGCCGAGCCGAGCTGACTCTGCCGAACCGGTGGATTCTGAGGGTCACTATCACGCGTGCCTAACATATCAGGTGTGACGTTAGGTGGCGTATATCAGGAGTAACGTCAGCCGAAATGACTGGCCTGCAAGCGTTCTGACCAGACCACGTGATGTGCCTAGGGAACCGACGACGTGTGAGGCGCGTGGAGAGCTTAGAGCCCAAGCAACTCCTTGCCTATAAAAGGCAGACTCCCCTAACCTGAAGGGGGAGATTTTTTCACACTCCTTAACCCCCCTCTTTCACTTTCTCTCTCTACATATGTTCCTTTCTATACTTCCAGTCACATCACCACTTCCGGTTGCTTATTTGACCGTCGGAGTGCCTTCCCGGACCACCACTATCTGGGCTAGGCACTAATGCGGTTGCCACCTGTGCAGGTATTCTTTTTAGGCAAGCTCTCTAGGCTAGGCAAAAGAGCGTCTAGGCGGAGCGCTAGGCGAGAGGGCTCAGGTGAAGCCCCTAGGCGCCTAGTTGAAGGCCCTAGGCGAGGTCTGTCCTAGCCCGTCGGCTAGGCAAGAGAGCTCAGGCGGAGCGCTAGGCGAAAGAGCATCCAGGCGGAGCGTTAGGCGAGAGGGCTTAGGCGGAGCCCCTAGGCGCTTAGCCGAAGGCCCTAAGCGAGGTCTGTCCTAGCCGGTCGGCTAGGCAAGAGCGCTCAGGAGGAGCGCTAGGCAAAAGGGCTCGGGCGGAGCCCCTACCTGGCTCGAGAGGTTCACCCCAAAAATCGGCAGCCCCACAAGTGGAGAGGGGTGAGATTGGAATTCTAAAGAAAATAAAGTGATAGTTACATTCTCTACCAACTGAGCCAGGAGGAACTTCTTTGAATGGTTAGATTGCACAACCCCTCAACTTTACTTAATTTTGACGAGTTCAGTTCAATTGAGTTGGCCTTCGTTCGAGTCGAAGTAGACGTATATTTTGATTTATAAATTCTTTCTAAACTCTTTCTGCATACACTCTTTTTTTTAAGTCTATAATTTCTCTCGTTGGGAGAATAAAATACATATATCAAAAACTATTTTTTTAAAAACTAAAACAGTACTAATCAGCTCAAAAAAAAATTGAGAAAAAATCATAATTTTTTACATTTTCGATTCTTCTCGTCTGGAAGAACCAATAATCCATAAAAGTTTAGCACGAAACTAACGCCGCGATATTTTTTTTTGTTTTGAATAAAAACAAAACCCATAAATACAAGTGACTTATTTTGAGAAACTACCTCTAAAAGAATTAAACTAGCACAAACTCACGCAAAGAGTTTGTTGCATGGATTGCATTGACCCTCAACATATGTAAATTGGATTGCATTGACCTCTTATGATCTATGTTAACATCTACTCCCTCCGTCCATTTTTAAGTGATCCATATGGGAATACGTGCAATTTCAAACCCCTAAAAAACATATTTCTCAATCTAATTTTTTTATTTTTGTTACACCAAATTAAAGTGCTCATTGACTGCTTTAATTTGGTGCAAAAAAAAATTTAAAAACGTTTTACATAAGTGCCTTTTTTAACGTCCACAAAATACACGTTTCCCAAGCGAATCACTTAAAAAGGGACGGAGGGAGTATTATTTTAGTATTAACACATCATAAGACTATAATTATTTTTCGAACATATATAATATGTGTTTTAGACTTTTTAATTGTTAGTACATTTCATTATGTCTAAAAAAATTACTCCATCCGTTCCAAATTGTTAGTCCCCTTTGAAAAGTCAAAACAAAATTTATTTAATCTTCCAAAATAACCCCTATACCAACAACCATTATTTCATTCAAAAGTTGAAAATATAAGGGCATTGTTGGAAATTAATGAATCTCTTTAATGTGAATGAATTTATTGAATGCAGTTATTGCGCACGCCTGCTTAAAAAATTGAAATTCTGTAAAGTGACGGGCAATTTGGAATAGATGGAGTATTAGGGGGTGTTCCGCTAAAATTGGTTTTTTGGTTTTTTGACTTTTTTATGTGAGAGCTCGAAAAACGCGTAGCTTTTTGTAGTTTTTTATGTGATGTATTGTGAGGGGATGACCTGTCTCGAAAAGCGTAATAAGCTGGCTTTTGGTTTTTTGAGTTAGTGGAACGGGGCCTTAATGTTGTCCAAAACCAAAAAAAGAGTAATTTAAAGTCGAGATTCTATGTATTTTTTGTAATCTTATTTTGTTCTTCTACAAAGATGTGATTCAAATTGAACTTATAAAATTAGTCTAAATTTTGATTTCTTATAAGTGAATTTCTATGGTTATTGATCAATTTCTCTTGTTTCTTCAATTAGAAACATAAGAAAGAGCAACATTCAAATTGAATTTTAAGAAATACACTAAAAGCTCGTTCAACTTATAAAGAATGGTTTCTTCCATCTTGGGGAATTTTAACTACCAAATATTAAGAAAAATGTTACATATGTTGCTCTCTTCTGTCTCAAGAGATTTTTCAACTTTCTATCAAAAATTTCATTTTTTTTTGGGGATTATCTTGACAATAAGTGATCATAAAACTAAAATAAAAAGTAAATTAAGTATGAAAAAGTAAACTACAGAAAAACAATATTTAGGTAACTACTATTTGGTCTTTTGAAACATTTTATTAGTTTTCTATTCTGCAGGCTAGAGGAATAAAACAGGTAAATGTTTATAAAGGTGAATGTTTATAAATAATGTACAAAAAATACAAAGTTGGAAAAATTTAAATTCTAGTATTTTTTCCATTTCTTATATTATGTATAGAGTTTGAAAACAAATAAAAAATAGGCTTCTATGCTTGTGACGTGTTAATAGTCTAGGGGTGAGCATGAACCGGATTGGTTCTGTTTTATAGTAAACTAAGAACCAAACCACTACCTACGGATTATGAATTTGAAGAACCAAACCAACCCATAAAAGGCATAGAACCAAACCAATCCAAACCATTAAGTTACAGATCGGTTTCGGTTTCGATTTCGAACCACGGTTTGCTTAAGATTGAGATATCATTTCTGTAAACTATTTAAAGTACTTAAAATTTTGAAAATTAATAAACCAAAACTTATATTAAATCCAATTCCATTAAAATATCATTAAAATTAATCATGGTGATGAAGGAAATCAAGGAATAGGAATAGGCAATGACCAAATCATGTATAGAAACTTAGAAAAATAGAAACGTGTTGTGGAATCAAAATTGGAATGGAGAAATTTCATTAGCAAATTTATTGACTATGACTAAACCACTATTGGTGTATTGGAATTAAGGGAATAAGTAATGAATCTTAGGCAAAATAAAATCTTGCACATAGAAGGAATAATGAATAAATTAAATTAGGAAGTTAGTTAACTATGGCTTATACACATAGATACATTTATATATAATATACACAGTTCGGATCGGATTGGGACCAGAACCATGAGCGTAAATCCACAAACCAAACCATTGAATACGGATACTAATTTTTTTAAACCAGAACCTAACCACGTTACTAAAAAACCGAACCAAACCAATCGGTTTGGACTAAATTCACGGTTTGATGGGTTTTCTGCTCACCCCTAGTTAATACTAAAACAATATGCGTTAATATAGAGCATGAGAGATCAATTCAATCCAACTCGTATGTGTTGAGAGTATTTTAGTCTTTTAGTTATGAAAGTTAACGTCTTTGAGCCTATTTTAACGGCAGGGAGGTCTTCATATATTAGTTTATAATTTGATAAAATCAACCCTAGATTTTATCAAGTGAGGAAGAAAGTTTGATAAAATCTCAGATTTTTGCACTAAAAAATTTGAGATTTTATCAACTTTCTTCCTCACTTGATAAAATCAAGGGATCAACCCTTCATTTTATAAAATCTTGATTTTATTAAGTGGGAAACTGGGCCATAAAGTAAGAGAGGTGACTGCAATTTTCCAAACCAGAGGGGAGGTTAGTGTGATTTTCCCTTTTCTTTATTCTGTTCATACTTGCATTGTTTCGGCCTTTATAATGGAAGTGCAGGTATGGTAATCTCCGCCAGAAATTATTGCCATGTCACATCACACCACTATTTATAAGAGATCTTACTGCACCTATGTTTGGACCGATGCTAAAGTTCCACTACGAGTGAATCATGTTAGAAGTATGTTTAGCCCCAACAAAGGACTATAATAACTCGAACTTGAGTCTTGTCCAAGTTCAACCAAATTCAAGTTTCTAACCACCCAACCAACCGCTCATTGGATATATTCATACATATTGAAAACTGATTTTATTCCCATACTTTGCACATTGGGATAAGTGTCAAAGTATATTCTGCGAAATTATTTGCCAACAATATGATTCAATACAAAAAAGAAAGGACAAGTGGTTGGATGATAGACATCAGAATCAAGCTGCGGATGGCTCAGGTTTGTTGAGTAATGAGTCAAAAGCGGGGGCAAAATATGGGTCTGTTTTGTGCCTAAAGCTTAAAAATCTTCCAGAAAATGAGAACAGACCTCGTTGAGATGGTCCAATAAGACCAGAAAGTTATAGCATTTGATACTTGCGTTCTGGGGAAAAAAAATTACTATAGAGGAATCCCTTTTTAGGAAGACAGAAAGACTACAAAAGCATATCTTTTTTGCGCTTTCGGTAAGTAGTAATTTCCGAATAATACGAGAATTATATACTACAGAATAAAATGCAAAGAATCAAAGACACAAGACACAAGCATATCAAAATTGAATCACAAATGCAAATGCAGATGTAAAGAGAGGTGAAATCTCAATGCAAGAAAGCAATGATGCGACAGATGAACTCTCAACACAAGAAAGGGAAGACGCGAACCTTTCTATAAGCTGGTGTGCACGACTCTGGTCACCTTGCTAGATGGGAATGTCATTGACCGGTTTTGATTGTCATGTGCCGGGGAGCGCGTGTGTGTGAGAGAGGGAGAGAGATGAAATAATCAGTGATGCAGGTTGGCCTATAAATCTGGAGATGAAGTAATTCCAGGGTTCCATATCTAACCAGGAAAACAAAATTCCACAAAGATTAAGAGTTTAGTTTCACTTCTTAGAATCAGAGATTATCCTTACTTAACAAATACAAGTAGTGAAATTCAAGGTTACACTACAAAGTACCGAGATGAAATCAGAACCGTTGATTGCTCGATGGACGGCTCAAATGCCGCACTACAGGATGTCCGGATCCCATTTACAAGAGTCCCAACTGTACATACATTCCTTTAATATAAATGATGTGAAATTGCAACCACAATCAAATCCACCAAAAAATTAAGAGAGAACATAGCATAAATTATAAATAATGTCTAGAAGCTTAAAAGAATTATCCACAAATTCAGATCATAATTCATCATAGTTAGGTTTCAAACACAACCATAAATAAACGCATACAAAAAGTTTTTAACATGTTATCCAGACATGGATGGTGCCGAATTCAAGAAACTCACAAGCACAACCGTTTATTAAATGGGTTAAAAGCTCAAGCTAACCAAATCTGTGGTTCAAGAATTACTCCCAAACTGGAGAAAAGTAAGTTCGGCTGAGCGGGTTGGTGTGCATCCTAATTAGGCATGACTTGCCAGCCTCGCATTAGTCTCATCTGGAATCGTTTCGAGTTCTCTATCTTGCTCAGCTTAAGCTAACATATAGTTCAAGACAAACATTCATATCTGAATACCTTTAACCAAATGAAATTTGAGTTGGAAACTTAGAAATTCATCACTCCACCCCAAGACTGGTAACATGGCAGTGTCTGGTTGAGCACCCTAAACATAGGAAACATTTCTTTACCTCAGATAAATAAAAAAAAAAGTGGCCACTCAAATCCAGGACAATTAGAATAAAATGTTTACACATTCGTCAGAAAAGTGAAACTTCGTTTGTAATGACCCGCTCCAGCTGACTTGCTAACCCTTAGCCTAATCACGTGGCTCAAAAGGTTAACCTTGAGTTATACAATAGCTGATCGCATCTCATTATATATTACTCCTATTTCTCATAGCCCACCGATGTCGGATGTTACAATGTTACTATTACATCATTTTTCAAATTCGTACCGAACATAACCTAAATGAAAACAGAGAGACTCAAATATAAAAAAGCCTTTAGTTCAGGCCAAACCTTACATACTGTACATACTAATAAAAAGACTTCACATAGAAACAAACGGAGTCAGAAAAGACCCATGACCAACTCACTCAATATCCTTACCTACACAAAAGCAACAACATGAAGATCATGATCTCGTTTGGGAAAATGAGTACCTGAGAAAACAAGTGGAACTAGGATAACATTATATCATGCCTCACCTTCAATCCTGGCATGAGTAAGCCCAACACAGGCATCAACAAAATCCTCGTCAATAAAATCAGTAGACAATACCTGCAGCCGATCACCGCAACCCTGGGCGAAGCACTGGCTAATGAAAAGGCGAGCATACGGATGAATCCGATTCGTAACCGGCTTTATGTACATAACTGGGTTATCCGCCTGTGGGGTTACAGTATTCTCCACCCGGTAAAAGTATGTCCTGGACCCAACCGGTGGATGCTCATTCAAATACTTCAAATTGCTCTCAAACTTGGTATATGGTAAATCAGTGTCAATCCAATTATCTGTCAAATACCCAGATCCCCATAATGCTCCCCCAACCTCCGGCTGAGGTGAATTTCTCGGCTTCCAAACACAAATAACTCTCTTTGGCAATATTTCAGCAATTGTCTTTTCAAACAAATTATCAACATTGTGAATCAGAAACTCACCCAGTTGCTCCTCGAAGTACTTGTCGAACTCAGGGGGGTCCTTGTGTCCAAACTCTGTTCGAATCTCTAGAATTATAATCTCCGTCTGGGTTTCAGCCAAAAACTGCTTGATGTCATTTATAACAACATCAACGCTATAGGTCAGAAGGATTCCGTGACAGACACGGCGGTCCTCCTGAATTCGGATATCAATGACACGGGTCCCTATTTCAAGTTGACCGTAAACAGATAGAGATTGGCATTGGGCGAAGGGGCGAGTAATGAGTGGGATTCCTATCTTGTTGGTCGCTGAGTCATGGGTACCAGGCCATACAATCTTGTTTAATACAACTCTCTCTGGGTTGAGGCCTAACATCCAGTTTTTCCGATCAGGAGGGTGGTAGTCACAACCGGGGAAGTTGCAGCCGCTGCTTTCCTGAAGATCTCTTAAAGCTTTCTCTTCGGTTGAAACCGATTTTATTCGTTCCATCTGCTTAGAGACCTCGCCACGCATCCTGAAAATCAGAGGAGCACAAGAAGAAAAAGAACAACAATCCTAAATTCTCCCTCCTCCTGTGGTTTCTCCTTCTCCTTCACACTCTCCTTCCTTGCTATATTGTTTATGGAGTAAGTTGTGATAAGAGGTCTACATTTTTTGGGTTTAATAAATTCATTTTAATGTTTGGTGATTTTACTAAGGTCAGACCAAGATATTAAATATAGTTTTTCCGCCCCCCCTGATATTGCTTCACCAGATAAATACCAGCAGAATAATGATCGCATGAGTATTCATAAATTTTTGAATTGTGCTAATAAACATCTGATTTTTCTAGAGTTCTTTTTTTGCCAATTTATGTTTACAAATAATAACCGCTAATACCGTATTCTTGATTGTATCGTTTCATACTCTCAATACCATCCTGCTACTGTTTGTACCTAAATTGGAACAACGATTGAAAACTACGGTTTGAAATCTCTAATTACATTCGAAGATAACTTTCGCTTACAGTCTCACACTCCTCATTTTGTCCCAACTAACATAATTATTATATAGTAAGATTAAGACAGACTCTTTTGTAATTATTTGGGTGGGTTGGCAGGTATAATTCATACAAACAATTGTTGGTCCACTGTTTAGCTGGCCAAAGTTATATAAGTTTAATGATGTGGATTTTTTTATATAAGCCTTCTTATCTTTGTACATAAAATAGATTAAGCAGTCACAATCTAAGAAAAAGATTTAAACCTATACGTGCCAATGAAAAAGATGTCGTCTATATCAATTTGACCTTTCAACAAACCTGCTATTCAATGATCGAATAATCCAACAATGGAAGGATATTCCACTAATCAGGGCATCAGGCCTCAACACTAAATGTATGTACCAAACCAAGCCTCCACCTAATGATATTCATCATCTATGAATTTGGATACGGATATGGATACGAGACGATAGAGATACGGCAATACAAGAAAGTCTTTAAAAAACAAATATATTTGTACGATCTTTGTGCATGATTAAAATAATGGTAAAAACCATCATATTATGCGTATGCATACCTATTGTACACAAGTTTACTTAGATACTTGTTGAAATTTAATTTTACTAAAAAACGATATTAAAAACTAGAAGAAAAAAAACTATTTCATTTCACTCTATATTCCTCCCCAAAAGTAATTAAAGTATTTATACTTTTCTGGATTCCATCCATATTACTGTAATATTATGCAAGAAATGCCACAATCTTAATTTCAAAAAACTTTGGATACATGATGTAGAGCATCCAAATTTCAAAAATTAAAAAGTACTTACATTAATATTGTTAATACTTCTGGAATGCCATCAGATACGGATTTGACTCCAATATAGAAGTATCCTTCGTAGTTCATCATGATGGCAGTGTTTATATCAACTTCCATTTACTACTTCAATGGTTTGGTTCAAAGTCTTGCAAAAGCATTAAAAGAAGACATTGAAAACACCTGGAAATGTACTTCAGTGATTCAGTCATGGATATCAATTATCACTAACATTACTTAAGATTATTTATATTTTTGAAAAATTAATACTATACCAATTATTACAACAACGGCATAGAAGAAGCATTGTAGTTGATTGAAGACAGGCTCCATCATCAGTAAGTTATCCATCTTCTGGGAATTGATCAAGATGATTTCAATGATAGACCTGAAGAAGATAAAAATCCATGCATCAATCCAGGTAAAGGAGTCAGAAAAGGCCACATGAAAAACAGCAGAAGTTGCACGCAGAATAATTTTGTTAGCACATAATTTATCAGATGAGCAACAAGACCTTTGAGGGCCCTACCTCACGAAGAATCAAATGATCTTTTACAAGATCAATGCACATCAGCATTTGAAGTTAAAGGTCCAGTTACATCTAATTGTGACAATTCACTAAAACAGATGTAGGCAACAGATTATCTGTTTGACTTCCCACCCTACCATAGTAAAAATGACTGGAGATCTACGAACGGTGCAATTGGAGGCATGTACCAAAACCTTAAGAAGCTGGAAATTCCTTCGCAAAAGAAAATAGCCTAATATACACAAATACTTCCATAAATTTGCTTCAATATTCGAACAAGTTCTGAGCACAGTATGAGAAACTCATTTCTGAGTCCATGAGATGCTGAGATGGATTGCTAATAACTTTTGTTACTCCCACCTACCCAACTGTAAGCAAGAAAAAAAATGTTGTCTATGTGAGATTTCTTGAGATAATTTGTGATCTTAATTATTTTTCTCCTCCTTTTTCTTCATTTTGGTTCATCACTTCATCCTATTTTCTTGATTTGGAATTACGACAGCTGCGATATTGAATTCCATGCACTCATGCCAATTTTTGACTATGGAAGAAGAAGGAGGTATTGGTGTAGGACCGTAGGTTACAGAAGTGAATCATTCTCTAACATTTTTCTTATCCCATTGATATCTAATGATTTATTAAGCTTCAATCAGTTTGCCATGGTTCAGTGAAGCTATACTACCACAGCACAGAGGCAAGTGCAAAAATTTAATTCTCCGGTGTACTTTGAACTGAAATAATCTTCATGTATAATTCAAGGGCCTTGTTTCCTATTTTATTTCAAGCATACCTGGCAACTAAGCAGCCCAGGAGATGCAGTTCCTCTCAGGCAGCCCATCAAAGCGTTCTCTAGCTTCTTTCATATAATTGCACTTTGCACATCCCTTCCGTGATTAAGTCATCACAAGGACATCCCTGAGGATCATCTCATGAAACAGTCACCTTGCACCACTCGTCTCCCCACATTTGGCTAAAGAATCAACTACAGAACTCGGAACGAACCACATTCAAGAAAAACTGACAATATAATGAACCTATCCGGCAATTCCCAATTCCTTCGGTTTCACACAAACAGTAAAAATTCCAGAAAAGCTGAATTTTTTCACACAACTGCTTTTGTTCAACCTCAAGGAATTGCCTGGTGGTTAACGACCCTTGGGGGTTTGTTCCTTCCCAGGTCTCCATCGTAACCACCTAACTGCGATCAACTATCGGGGGGTCAGTCTACGCGAGATTTCTTTCCGGTTTCAAATGACCCCCCTAGGGACTGCGGGATTGTTTCCAAGGAATTAATCGAATTGTGCGTAAGAGTAATAAAAAAAACAGTAATCAAAGCACTACTCCTGTTCTTGCGCAATTACCACCCTATTCCATAATACCGCATCTTGTCTGTCAGGTATTTTACCAAACAGCTTCCGAGTTGGCCTATTGTTCCAAGAATACAATACTCTTGCAGGCATATTATCAAACAATTTCCTTGCCTAAATTGCTTCAACATGGTTTGCCCCAATTACACTACAGATTTGGCCAATGATTCAACAAGATTGATGAGTTTGCAAGAAAACAAATTTGTTCCAAGAATGCAAGCTGTAACATGCATCATATCAGGAATTTACCGGTTTCAGAGTAGTTGCCCCTTCTACAATACATACCTGATCAAGTGGTTCGGTATGAATCAGTTGGGTTGATCCTCAAAAGGAGATAAATCCAATTGCCCAATTCAAAGGGAAAGCTGGAGTGCTGTTGAAGATTTCTTATGCAAGGTCCTCCTCAGTGAAGGGTGGCCAGCTGAAATTGAGTGGCAGCATAATTCTCTGGTTCACTTTTTCACAATTCTACTGCTCCTAGAATCACAAACTGGAAAGCGTAAGCATACATCCTGTTAGTGCTCGCTAATAGAAATCAGGAAGGATTTTAGACCGAGCGGGACCGACTTAAAAATATTATTTTTTAGTAAAAAATGTATTCAATGCATTATGTAGGTGGTACATTATTGTATATGATATTATTTTATTTTTGGATCGACGATTAGAAAATCTATGTGTAATTAATTGTGTCTATGAAAAAGATTGAGAAAATTTTACATGACAATGTAGAGTTATTTTAATTTTTAACTATAAAATCAAAAAACTATTTAAATTTTCAAAGATTTATTATACTAATTATTTAAATAATAATTATACTATATATGTTATTAGTAAAATCTTGTTCAATTACAAAATCCATGTATAATTAACCACGTGTATGAAATAAATTGAGAAAAATTTACATAAGACAATGTAGAATTATTTTGATTTTTAACTATATCAAATCAAAACTATTTAGATTTTCACAGATTTATTATAATAATTATAAATAATAATTATACTATATACTCCATACTATTAGTAAAATTTTAAAATTTCCAGGGGGGACTGGGCCCACCCCTTGCCACTATATATCTCTGCCCTGTATTCGTGTCTTAGATTTTAATAGTTTTGGTTATTTTTGTATGTTGTGATGAAATATTTGCCTTCAAACATTTAAATTTTGAATGAAATGAATCGACTGTTGATAAAAAAAAAAAATCACACTCAATTTGCACATACAAATACACAAATCGTCGCATTAACCGCAAGGACAACTCCACGATTTTAACTCAATGGTGACAAATATATAAAAAAATTATATAAAGCTCTAGTAAAATAATAAACATATTCATATTTTTGATAAAAATTAGAACATGGGTTCGAATCCTGAGTGCACGATATATATTAATCCATTGTAAATGTGTGCTAATTTAGATATTGATCGGTACCCAATCAAAATAATTTTAGATATAATTAAAATTTTACTAAAAGATTAACTATTTCGATCATTATTGTGAGCCGTGACAAGTCTACATAGGCTTACCTACCGCTAATGATACTCCAAACGGTGCACATTTGTCCCTCAATATTCACACGTGACAGCACAAGAACCACCACCGGTATCCTTCCAAACAGGTAAACCTTTTCTCCCAACTTTCCATTCGACGTCATCACCCTTTGGCGTTTCCCCCCCGATACAATCGATGAACTCTGCTCCAACTGGCGGCCACTTCCCATCCGTCGATCATCAGACCTCTTATCCGTAATTCACTTCGCGCAAAAACTTAATCGTTCGACTGCGGAATCCTTTACTCTTTCTACTCTCTCTCTACACACCTGGTATGTTAAATTCGCCATAGTTTATTGCTTTAACCATTTCACCCCGGCGTAATTCCTGCAAAACCCTAACTTGTTTTCAAAAACCCTTTTGAGATCTAATCTACTTATAACTGTTCTATTAAGTTGTCTGCAATTGATAAACCCATCTATGTGTTTGGGTCAGTAATGCCTTTATTTTGATTTTAAAGGTTTTTTTTATTTCGATCTTATATCAGATTGTTGTATTTAGTTCGTATTGGGAATCCATTGTTTGGTGTTTTTAAGGGTTTTCTGGGTTGTCTGTTTCAGGGTTTTAATCTGAATTTATGTTACCACACCCACAAGACCTTCAAATTCACGGTTAGGTCTGTTAGCAAATTTTGAACGTTTGGCTACTCTTTGGATTCACTGAGGAAGTGGGTAGTTTTTTTTGGTGTGATGGAAAATGGGGTTGGGATTGTTGATGGGTTTCATTTGGGGGAGAAGTTTATGGAGAATAATGAGGTTTGGGAGTTGAGAGAAGAAAAAAGGGCTGAAGTTGTCGGATCTGATGAGTCAAAGGATTCATCAGAAGGGGATGAAGTTTTCGAGGAGGCAATTGGGTCTGAGAAACCTAGAGTTACTTCGGAGGATATTGTTGTCGACCGAGGTGATGAGTTTGAGAAGGTTGGGCGAATAGTGGGTTCGTTAGAGTTTGACTCGAATGTGGGGAATGAAGTTGAGAAATTTGTAGAGGCAATTGAACTCCCTGTTGCAGGTGGTAATCGTGAGCAGGAGCTACCAGTTAGTGTTGAAGATAAGGGGGATAGTGCGGGAAATGGGGATCCTGATGGCGAGGCAGCGGAGAAGGAAGTCATTGATGAGGGAAGTCATGTTGAGAAACCTGTGAGGGAGGAATTGAATCAAATGGAGACTGATGTTACTGCAGCGGGTGATGGAGGAACTTTGAAAAGCTTGAATGAGGCAGATGTGGAGATTGATGTTACTGCCGCGGGTGATGGAGGAACTTTGAAAAACTTGAATGAGGCGGAGTTCGATGTGATGCCGGAGAAATGTGAAAATGGTAGTGCAGATAGTTTGAACTTGGACGGAAGTCCAGTTCCTGAAAATTTAGATAACGGACATGCAAACAAGGAGATAATGCAGGTTGGTGAAGAATCACAATCTGGGGATGCCGAAATTGTTGTAGGTGGTGAGACTGATTCTCAGCCGGAGGTTGATTCCAATGGAGGGGTTTTGGATCTAGCTGGAGAGAGTGAGGAAGCGAAGCCAACTTTGGGTTTATCTGATACAGGGCATGAAGATAACGGGAGCTGCGATAGTCCAGACATTGGAGCTTATTTAGTTAACTTGGAAAATGAACGTAAAGACGATGATAGGAATGAGGAATCAAAGGACTTGGCTAAGTTAGGTTTGGAAAATCAGGATGAGGGGAGTCGGGAACTGAAATATACTTCAACGACTACGTATTCAAACCAACTTGGAACTAGTATAAAACCAGAAGATAAGCTACATACTTCTCTCGAGGGAACCGACGAAATTTTGGAGGTTGAGAAATTGCCTGCTTTAGAAGATTCTGTGGTGAAGGCTGCTGAGAAGATTCAGGCTAGTCCAGCTAATTTAGAAGTGAAAGAAGTTGAGGATTCTCAGCTTCCTCATGGGGATAAGGATGCCAAAGCTTCCAGTGGTGTGGCCAAGGGGTTTGAAGACAAAGGAGCAAAAGACGAGGAGATCAAACCAAGCACACTTGATGCAAATGGTCCCGTCTCTTCTAAAATATCTGCAAATCCTAACCCTGCACAGGTGCGTCCAGCTGGCCTAGGACGTGCTGCCCCATTACTGGAACCTGCCCCTCGAGTTGTGCAGCAGTCTCGGATGAATGGAACATTATCTCAGATGCAAAATCAAATCGTTGAGGACCCTACGAATGGAGAAAATGAGGAAAACGACGAGACCCGTGAAAAACTCCAAATGGTAAGGGTGAAATTCTTGAGGCTTGCTCATAGGCTTGGGCAGACTCCCCACAACGTTGTCGTGGCTCAAGTCTTGTACAGACTAGGGTTAGCTGAACAGCTGAGAGGCAGAAGTGGGGGCCGTGTTAATTCCTTTAGCTTTGACCGCGCGAGCGCAATGGCAGAGCAGTTAGAGGCAGTTGGCCAGGTACCCCTTGATTTCTCATGCACAATTATGGTTATTGGAAAAACGGGGGTCGGTAAAAGTGCAACCATTAATTCCATATTCGACGAGGTTAAGTTTGGCACCGATGCTTTTCATCTGGGTACAAAGAAAGTTCAGGATGTTGTCGGAACTGTTGAGGGGATCAAGTTACGTGTAATCGACACACCTGGCCTTCTACCTTCGCGGTCAGACCAACGTCATAATGAAAAGGTCCTCCACTCTGTGAGAAAGTTTATTACTAAAACTCCCCCGGATATTGTTTTGTATCTCGATAGGCTTGACATGCAGAGTAGAGATTTTGGCGACATGCCTTTATTGCGTACAATCACCGATATATTTGGGCCATCGATTTGGTTCAATGCAATTGTGGTTCTAACTCATGCGGCAACAGCTCCCCCTGAGGGCCCTAATGGCACTACTACAAGTTATGACACGTTTGTCAACCAAAGGTCCACCGTTGTCCAACAAGCGATTCGGCAGGCGGCTGGGGATATGAGGCTTATGAACCCCGTGTCTTTAGTGGAGAACCATTCAGCTTGTAGAACAAATAGAGCTGGACAAAGAGTACTACCGAATGGTCAGATTTGGAAGCCCCACTTGCTGTTGCTTTCTTTCGCGTCGAAAATCTTGGCTGAAGCAAACATACTTTTGAAGTTGCAAGATAGTCCGCCTGGAAAGGCACTTCCTACTCGATCAAGAGCACCCCCTTTGCCTTTTCTTCTCTCATCGCTTCTCCAATCAAGACCACAGCTGAAACTTCCGGAAGAGGAGCTTGGTGACGATGACGATGACGCCTTAGATGATGAGCTGGACGAGATATCAGACTTGGAGGATGAGTCACCATACGAAAGGTTGCCGTTCAGACGTTTGACAAAGGCTGAATTGGGAAAGCTTACAAAGGCCCAGAAGAAAGCATATCTCGAGGAAATGGACAAAAGGGAGCAGCTTTTTATGAGAAAACAGTTGAAGGAAGAGAAGAAGCGGCGAAAGATGATGAAGAAATTTGCGGCTGCAGCTAAGGATTTGCCAAGTGACTCCAATGAAAATGTGGAAGATGAAAGCAGTGGTGCAGCATCTGTTCCAGTTCCCATGCCTGATTTGGCCTTGCCTGCTTCTTTTGATTCCGATAATCCAACTCATCGTTTTCGTCACCTTGATTCTCACAATCAATGGGTTGTGAGGCCTGTTCTAGATAATCATGGGTGGGACCATGACATTGGTTATGAAGGCGTCAATGTAGAAAAATTATTCGTGGTCAAACAAGCGATACCCGTGTCTTTCTCTACTCAGGTTACGAAGGATAAGAAGGATGCCAATCTCCAGATGGAAATATCTAGTTCAGTAA
This sequence comes from Gaultheria prostrata, assembly GCA_036023075.1. Taxonomy (NCBI): domain Eukaryota; kingdom Viridiplantae; phylum Streptophyta; class Magnoliopsida; order Ericales; family Ericaceae; genus Gaultheria; species Gaultheria prostrata. Next base: position 106,207 of record JAXBDA010000082.1, on the reverse strand, counting down.
AACACGGTGATGCCAAAGCAACTTCATTAGGTTTTGATATGCAGACTCTTGGAAAGGATATGTCTTATACTCTACGGAGTGAAACAAGGTTTATTAATTATAGGCGAAATAAGGCAACAGTAGGTCTTTCAGTTACTCGTTTGGGTGATACCTTAACAGGAGGAATGAAAATTGAGGACCAGTTAATTGTTAACAAACGATTGCGATTAGTTATGTCTGGGGGTGCTATGACGGCCAGTGGTGATGTTGCTTATGGTGGCAGTTTGGAAGCAACTTTAAGAGACAAAGATCATCCTTTTGGTCGTTCGCTAACAACTTTTGGGCTATCTGCTTTGGATTGGCATGGAGATCTTGCTATTGGAGGCAATTTGCAGTCTCAGATTCCTATTGGACGGTTTACAAACTTGATGGCACGTGCCAGTTTGAATAATAGGAATTCTGGGCAGGTTAGTATCCGGTTGAACAGCTCAGAACAGCTTCAAATAGCTTTGATTGGGTTGCTACCTCTTGTCAGACAGCTATTAGGTCATGCACAACAATTCTGGTTTGGACAGTGATGAAAATGAGGTCATGTATGGTGCAGCAGCCGTGTTTTTGATCGGAAATGACTCCCAAATACTGAGTGTAGCCGTGCTGCATGAAGCAGATGCCATGTGAGAGGGGTCTTACCAGTTGTAGCTTTGGCCAGGGTCTGCTGTGGGTTTGGAGTTGCCTATGGTCATGCCCGGGGCAGGTAGACATGTCGGTCACTCCTCTTTCCGCCCATTTGGCTTAGCAAACAAAAACTGATGTAACTACGCTGCTGATTTCTTTTTGCTGGTCTCAGTGCTTTAGTTATAGGGAGTATAGATTCTCTTGTTAAATGTTTGCATTTTGGTTTGATCTTTTTCCTTTTGAGCTTAGTTTATAGACAAAGTGATGCTGCTTCTTCAATAGGTGTGGAATTTTTTTGTATTTGCAGTTTCAATACATTTTCCCCTCAGTATCATCAATTCTAATTTCTATGAAAATCTCTTAATTCAGAATAATGGTTGTCTTTTTCATCGTTAAATTTTTGCAACGTATTGTTACGATCTTTAGAACAAAGTATCTCATTCTTCTATTCATTCATCAAATTGTTTCTGATAGTAATTGAGATGAAATTTTCATTTGTCGAAATCTACATATGTGTTCCTTGACTGGCTTTTTTTTTTTTTTTGGGATACCTCGGTATCCGCTCCAATGGACTGATCAATGCGGGAGACTAATCCCATCAAAGGCTTCCTGAGGCCTTGATTACCCGATGGCTTCTGCTTGCACCAACACATGATCAAGAAAAATTTGTCTCAGAATGCACTTTTCAAGTTATACCTATTTTCATATAACTAATGTTAAGAGACTATTAATTACCAAAAAAAAAAAAATGTTAAGAGACTATTGAAATTTGATGAATTTTAGTTCTTGTACTTTGTGTACTCTACAAAGTGAACTGTTCAAATGAAGATGGCAAATTTTCGGTTGGGCAAACCGACGTGCTTTACACTCCATAGTGCATTAGCACGCTACGGGGACCCTTATAGACGAAATAATGGGGAATCATTAACCGTGTGATTGTATCCAAGCAGTTTCACTATGGTTAATCAGTTACCAAATCCCAACTTACGGAATCATAACGGAGTTTCAGTCGAAAAAGTACACATACGCATCATATCGACCATTAATTTTATGTTTTGAATTTTATTGGCTACTATTTTTCACCAAAATAAATCACCAGATTATTTCGCCTCCTATGTCCTCATTGTTAAGGGTGGGAAGGGGCGACTAGCGTAGCAACTCCCTATGGGCATGACCATTGGAGTTCCCGACCCTCTGTGGAATGTTCGGTTGAGTCATAGCTTTGTCCGAATAAGACAGACCGTCACCACAACACCACGTAGGTGACTAGTTGGCCAAAGGCCCTCATTGCAAATCCACACAAGTCCCAGCAATGGCATGAGAGGAATTTGAACCTAGGTGGTCCATGCACAAGGAGAGAGGAGAATCTTATCCCACTCACTTTGACCAACTAGGCTACAAGGATTTAAATATCGGTCGATACGCGACGCATCGGCCGATACGTATCGGTTTTCAAGGGACCAATACCGATATTGACCAATATATTGGCCGATACAGGCCAATTATAACGACCCGGACCCTCAAGCACCACGAAAATAACGTAAAAAAATTAACCAAGAATCAATCCCACTTCCTTCCATACTTACATAATTTTTCGTATACATGCCTCTTTCATTTGTTGATCGTTACCGTTAAACATGTAGATCTCATCACCGTGAATGACATACTGAAATCTCATTTGCATCGGACACTATCTCACTGTTAATCGGTGGCCCATTGCTCCCTAGCTCCCGGGCTAACTCGCGTCCCTCTCTCTCTGTGCTCGTAAAACCACCCTCCTCCAGACCTTAGAGTTATATTGACTTATATCATAGAGCATGATGTGTCATTATTGGCACCGTGTGTCAAAACATGGCAAAAACCAATTACTTAGTCACCACCGACCACTTGCCCACACAACTCCACGTATAGCTTCTGCCAACTGAAAAAGAAGAAGATTTAACTCTTGCTTGGTGATGATAAGATACGGGGTGTTACACCAATATTGGCCGGATATTTGGCCGTATTATCGATACCGCGATTTAAAATCTTGCTAGGCTACCACCTGGTTTTTTGGTGACCACATTTGTTATCATATTTTGGATACCATGTAATGTGTCACCAATGTATTGATAGAATGTGCCCCTATTTATCATCTAGTGGGACACATTCTACCAATTCAATAGTGACATATCACATGGTACCCAAAATATAGTCACCACACATGGTCACCATACTAGTATTAACTTTAATACCGTCGTGATAAGAAAGTTAGGTACATAGTTGACGCATTCAGTGACGTTATTGATTTGTAACTTCATAGCAAAACTAAATCATTAATGCTATGCTTACACCATTTGGGTTACACCTTACCCGGATGCCTGACATGTGTCCCCTCTCTCTCCCTGACTTTCTCTCTCTCCTACACGTGTCGGACATCTGGATAGGTGTAACTTAGTGTGTAACCCAAAGGGTGTAAACGTAGCATTACACTGCCATTAATGCTATGGTTACACCCTTTCGATTACACACTGGGTTACACCCTACCCGGATGTCTGACATGTGTCCCCTCTCTCTCCTTGACTTTCTCTCTCTCCTATATATGTCAAACATCCGGATAGGGTGTAACCCAGTATGTAACCCAAAGGGGGTAAGCGTAGCATTACTCTTACACTGCCGTCCTCTGACTATTCAGCACATAAACAAACACCCAAAACACAGCTTCCAACATTTCTTCTTCTTCTTCTGCTGCTTCTTCAATATTTCATCTAATCATTTGAGTTTTTCACATCAATGGCGGATGAAGTAATTCTTTTGGGGAAATGGAGCAGCCATTATGGGATGAGGGTGAAGATAGCCTTGGCTGAAAAAGGGGTAGAGTATGAGTCTAGGGAAGAGGACATGTTCGACAAGAGTCCTTTGTTGCTGAAAATGAACCCTATTAAGCAAATCCCAGTTTTGATCCACAACGGAAAGCCCATATGCGATTCGATGAATATTGTTCACTACATTGATGAAGTGTGGAAGAACAAATCTCCTCTGATGCCTTCTGATCCTTACAAGCGCGCCCAAGCCCGGTTCTGGGCTGATTTCATGGACAAGAAGGTGAGGGCTCTATCTCTTCTTTATTAACTATGGCAAGCACGGTACCCGTACTATGGACGGGAGCACGAAAAAAATTAGCTATGATATCGGAATTGTTATAACTGCACACATCATTTCAAATAGTTTCTGTACGATGATTATCTTCATAAATCATTTTCCTATAGTCGTAAAGTCGTAAAGTCATATAAACTCTTTTTCAAACTTCGATATAAGATCGTGTGGTCTATTCATTTTAGTAATTATGCGGTAGTAGAGCAAGTCCATCAGTTGTTGGTGTCAAACTGGCATTACCAAAATTAATTGTTTAGCTCGCTGCAGTGTTTAAAAGTAAAGCAATTGCAATGATGCTGCAATGGTTTGGTGCCATTTGTGCAATCCCAAAAGCAAAAGGGTGGATAAAGTGACTGCAATCAAATGACTTTGATAAAGTGGCAAATTTAGCAATTGCCAAAGTTGGCACCAAGAATAGCATTGCCCAACTTTGGCATTGAATTGGCACAAGGGTAGTGAGGGTTCTGCTATCCGTGTGACAAGTTTTGTTGACATGAAATTTAAAACAAGGGTGGACTTACTCATTTGCACCCAATTGTCCCTATCCCTCTATCAGATTGTGGATTAATAAGATGATTGAGCGATGCAAATCCATAGGCACTGAGGAAGACAAACACTGGGAACTTACGATCCCATACTTGTAACAAGCATACGCACATATCATAATTTTGGAAATTTCATTTCAAAATTAATTTAAATGTTTTCTTTTTCCTTTCCTAGAACGTAGTAACCTTCTTTGCATATGGCAATGAAAAATTTCCAGGTAAATTATTTTCTGCAACTCTTACCCACAAGGACGGAGCCAGGATATTTGCGTAGGGGCCGGGCTATATATATGTGGAGAGGAGCGGAGCTATATAATTTGATAATATATATATTTAATCATGTACTAGTAAGGTTTTTTCAATTGTAGAAGAGGCGATAGCCCCTACTAGCTCCCTTCTGGCTCTAGACTTGCTTACCCATCTTTGTGCCTTATATGTAATCTACAGATATGTATCCATGGGAAGAACCTGTGGTTGTCAACTGGTGAAGACCAAGAAGCTGCAAAGAGTGAGCTCATAGGGTGCTTTAAGCTTTTGGAAGAGGAGTTAGGAGACAAGCCATATTTTGGGGGTGAGACTTTTGGCCTTGTAGATGTGGCACTGATCCCATTCTCCTCTTGGTTCTATGGTTACAAGCAGTGGGGCAACATAGAATGGCCACGGGGACACACCATTTCTTATAAAATTATGACACATACACGTCGGGGACAAATAAAAAAATGTATTTCAAATGGATCAAAGCAACCATTACATGAGTTTACTCAAGTATTGGATTAATATAGGATGGCAGTGAGCAAGCAAATTTAAGGATCTCACATGTCCAGTTGAATCAGATCAACAATTTGCAATTACTATTATCAACTCTAGATTAATCAGTGCCTACTTTAACAGATTAGAATGAGTGGATCAATCACACCACAACACAATCCAATCACCAAAAACTTAAAACCATACAAAGAGGGAGACAATGAATGTTCTCTGACCTTAACATCTGAATACATATCCTTGCCATTTTGCTGTTGATCAGGAATGTTGGCATCAACAACATGTTCCACATTGCTTGATTATCCAGAATGGTTCTGATGGAACATAACCACAATAGTATTATAAATGAAATAGCTGCAAACTTATGACCATACATATAGCTAACCACAAAGTTACACTATTTTACAAAATGATATAGAAACTATTATTAAGGTTGGACACACCTTGTTGTCTTAACGATGTTTATGAAGTATGAAATTTACGTTATTTGAAGCAAAGAATAACTTGTGCATTATATGAAGGGACTATTGGTGAATCCTCATCAGGAGATGGATGCAATAGGTATCCAATTTCTTTTGCATGAGCCTCGAACCTAGCATATTTACGCTCTAGGTGAGAAAATCTGTCATCTACCTCATCTAGCACTTCGTTTTGCACCTCTTTACGAAATTGTTCCTGTTCATGCAGCACCACGCACTTGACTTGGATAGGGTCCCAAGCCAAAAGTACGACTAGACTGAAAACTGAAAAATTTATTGGAGTACTGGTAATGTCAAGGTAATTATACAGGGTGTAAGCTTCCAACAGTATATATTGGTGCTAATTGTGAAGGATATAGGCTCAAGTCCAACTGGATCCTCTTGTATTAACCCGCAATAGTGGATAGTGTAATGTAACCGACATTGAGTTAGTTAGGGTGTAGGTTAAGAGAGAATGTGTAGGTTAATCAGGGTTTTGTTGTATTTGATTCCTTGTGTAAATAGCTTGTAATCAGTTCTTTAGAAGCTAATGAAAAATGGTTACTGAAGTTCTTCATGGTATCAGAGCCGCTCAAGCTCCAACGAGTAGAAGATCCTTCAATGGCGATGAAATCCGTCGCTTCATCTTCATCTTCATCTTCATTTTTCCTCGTCTTTGATTCCTCCATATCTTGCCCTTCTTATCTCTAATCTACATTCTTTGTCACGGTGGAACTTGATTCGAGCAACTTCATTGTGTGGAAGAATCAGTTACAGAATATCTTGTGAGTCGCATGCTTGCTCGGTTTGGTGGATAGATCAATTGCATGTCCTCCTCTGAAAATCAAGAATGCTGAAGGAATTGAGGTTATAAATGATGCTTCTCTTGAATGGGATACGAACGATTCTCATATTTTGAGTTGTATTAATGCAACTCTATCATCCCCAATTTACACAATGACTCTTGATCTTCACACCTGCTATGATCTTCACACCTGCTATGAAGTTTGGACTGCACTCGTAATCGATTTACTTCTCTCTCTCGCTCTCATATACAACAGTTGAAAAATAAACTCCAAAAATTCCTCTTCCATGGAGCAATATCTCGAACAAATTAAGGACATTGTTGATCAACTGGCCTTAGCTCATCCCCTGCGGATATTGAAGATATCATTCTTGTAACCCTTAATGAACTCCCTACGGAGTATGATGCTTTCAAGACTACTTTCCGAAATCGACCATTTCCTATAACTATGGATGAATTTTCTTCTTTGTGTTGCTCAGAAGCTTTGCATGTTGAGGCCAAAACAAAATTGACCCTAGGCAGTGATATAAATGTTGCTTTTACTGCATTCAGGCTTCTTTTGGATCTAATAATATGGGCTTTTCCTCTAACAATCACGGCAGAGGAGGTTACAGAAGTAATCATGGTGGTAGATACCCTAATAATGAATAGGCCACAAACACAACCCCGGCATAAATAATGAATTCACTAATCACTATCTATATCAAAGTCTGCAAAATAGCCTCTAAATTCATCTTTACATGAGCCTTTTTCAATTCCAAGGCGTACATCCTCCCAATCTTTTAAGCACATGAGACAATCCAAAATGTCTGGAGCTAGTTTGCTCCTCCTCTCATCCAACACTCTTTTACCTGCACTAAAAGCAGATTCGGATGCCACTGAAGACACAAGAGGTGTTAGTAGATCACGTGCCATGATTGAAAGAATGGGATAAGTCCTTTCATTTTTTTCCACCAAGCTAAGATATCAAAATTAAGCAAGTCATTCTCGCTAACAGATTCTAGGTCCAAATATTTAAAAAGTTCAGTGCGTGAAGTTACAGTGCTACTTCCTACTCCTAAACTTGAATTAAGTTAAGTGTTGTATAGCTTTTGTCGTTGGGAATTTTCTTGGGAAGTTCAAGTGACACCAATTATCCAGTCCAAGATCCCGGACTGGAGGTTTTTGGGTATTTTTAAGGTTTTAAAATGTGTTTTTGCATGATCCAAACCGTCCAATGTGTTTAAAATGTGTTTTCCAAGGTCCCCGCTAGAAATCATCCAAACAAAATACCGGGAAGGGCTTGATCCAAGCAGTTTTTCACAAAAACTGTACAAATACAGTTTTATGAAAAACTGCTCGGATCAAGCCCTTCCCGATATTTTTTTTGGATGATTTCTAGCGTGGACCTTGGAAAACACGTTTTAAACACATTGGACGGTTCAGATCATAAAAAGAATATCGGGAAGGTGGATCCCGGACTCCGGGAGTCCCGGACTAGATAGTTCCTCGTTCAAGTGATATTTATTTTTCTTCCAAATGTAATAGGATCCCACATTCTTGTGTGCTTGATCAATGAAAATAGATCTTAAACTTGTGTTAAAATTAACAAATCAATGAACACGATCCATTATAATTTATTATAACCATGGCCGGAAGCATTAGGATACATATTGGATCAATTCACCCGGCCCGCTATATTTTTTCAAGAATCTTTTCTATATGTAATTTTTAAAATAGTATGAAAAATTGCCACATAAAATAGTGAATTTTACTTAGATTTGCACCTTGAGATTTCACGATAGACAAATGTTAGCTAACGCGCGTCTGGCATCGTCCAACTACATTCTGCATTATCCATATTTGCATTTTCAAGTGCTTAGCAAAGATTTTTACGATGAATTACACAAGAATGCATTATGATAAATGGACCTGAGAATGTGGAATAATCTCAATTAATTTAGTCTATCCTTGTTTGATATGACTTCTCCTCTAGAAGACAGAAGAAAAAAACAGGAAGAATCTTCTTTCTGTCGCATATATTTTTTTTTTTGGTCTTTTTTGTTGCTTGGTAAAAGAAGTTATCAATAACAAAGTGATGATTTTATACTCCACCAGTTGTTCTACAGTTTTATAGTTTTATTAGTTATTAAGACCACTCTTACATTTTTGCTTGATCCACCTATTTTGTGCTTGCAACAAGGGACAATGTACTCTTCGACCTTATGAGCAAGGGATAAACGATGTGTCGTATATTTTCTTCTCCTAAGCGTTTCCATCCTAATCGTTCCAAGAATAACGTAAGGTTTGCTTCGCTGCCATTTAGTTTGACTCGTGGAAAATTCGGTGGGACAACAGCGAAGCAAACCTTCGTAATAACAAGTCCAAAGGAAAAAGTTCTGCCCAAGGCACGGGGGAACCGCAATGGAGCAACTCCATTGTGGCCCACCACCATATTCAGGTGAAAGGAACAATTTTCAAGTAATGGAACGTACCTCAGACACCAAGACCAATTCATTTTTTCCTTTGATAAGCAAGACATATTCTTTTGAACAGAAACAAAAATTAGTTCAAAAAGTTGCAGTTAGCTGAACTTTACTTCTGTATGTGCCCCGTACTATAGACTTGTGCATTAGTATATTTTTGCAGAATATTGACTTCTCGGTAATGGCCGTCGAGATGTCACAGTGATATCAGTTGGGAGCTTGGTGCTCTCTTAAATGTATTCGTTGATTGTTATTCTTAGTCGGGCTAGGCCAGTGAGGAAGCATTGACATTGCATTTTTTTTGTTCCAGAAGTGAGTGAGTCCTTGGTGTTGAGCTTTTTCTTTGTGATTCGAGGCTAAATCACAATGCTGTTTAATAAGGAAAAAAAAATCTCATGAAGTGAAGTGCCCCAAAATGTTATTTTCACTAGAATTCATAGGGATAGAGCATTGTGGACTTAGAAATAATTGATCAATGCAAAAAATTAATTGCCAAAGACGATGAAAATATTTTATTTATACACCAAAGACATTCATTTCGCTTCTATACCTATCACATGCATCGCACGTGCTCCTTTACTAAGCATCAAGGTATCGTTAATCACTCTTTATCGATTATCCCATTAATATCTTGCATTAATATGCTGCATATATGCAAACATATGGCATCCTAACATTATTTTTTAGGTCCTCTCAAAATCAAGACTCGCATACATAAAAACACTCGCGTACATTTGTTATTCACTTGATTCCAACACATTAAGAAATAAGAAGTGGCATAACCTCCTTTACTGAGTGGAAGTTCAACGACGTTATACTACATTTCGTACTGACGAGAAGAATTGAAAAAAGTATGGATCAAATTTGAGAAAACCTATTTGACCAAAAAAGAAGTCAAAAAGTACCAAAACTTTTCTCAAATTTGGTCCGTTTGGTCCGTACTGTTTTCCAAATTTCTAACCAAGCCGAAACAGATTATGAAAGTACTTGATCAAAAGCTAAAATACAAGTTCACTAAAGACGGAAGTAAGCCGTTCTGAAAGTATCATAAGTAAGCTTCATTGCTGAATTCCAAGGTCAAAGAGGAAGGAGGTCTCCGAACCATTGTAGCCTGTTCAAAAGCATAAGCTACCTCAATCAGCTTTGGTTCTGTGCCCTTCAAGCCTCCAAAGCAGATCCCAAAAGGCATCCCATTGCTATCATAGCCGGCTGGGACAGTAATCGCAGGGTACCCTCCAATTGCCAGTACAGAAGAGGCACCCCAACCTAGTGTCACCATTGCATCCAACTCATTCTCCTTCATAAGTTTCTCGAAACCATTTTGCGACAGATTCTCCATCGTCCTTATGGCTTCCCTTTCTCCCTCGCCAATACCATTTGTCCATTCTGCAGCAATCAAAATCTCTTGACCATATTCATTGGCATTCTCCTGCATGACCAGCTCAACAATTGCGTAAAGTCTTCTTTCGCATGTTCACGAATTAATGGCAAGTCAGACTATAAAATGTCTGAGACCTTCCCGATTTGGTTGCAGTTTTTAGAACTTGTTTTAGGGATCACTAGAGAAATAAAGTGAACTTGCATGGCCTGAATGGTTTCAAAACTAAAATTCAAGGATTATTTTGGAACTAACCCATTTCTGTAAAAGATGTTTACAAATTCTCAAAAACACATTCTGCTAAAAATTGAATAAGATATGAAAGCAACGAGTCTCGTTCTTCTCAGAAACAGTTTTGTAGTGTTCAAGAACACTTATTTCAGAAGCTGCAACCGAACAATTTGAGGTAAAATGATCCAACTAAAGAATAGTTATACCCAAATCCATTTGTTCTTATACTTCTGCTCCTTTCAAGGTTACTTGTGCATTTCCTTTACTATTAACCAAAAGTCAAAAGTTGGGAATTACATACCAGGTCAGGGTTATCCATGTTGAAAGCAATAACATCAGCTAGCGACTGCACTGGAGAAGTGATTAGCTCTTTCAAGTAATCAGTTATGGCCAACTTGAACTCGGCTAGCATAGCCACTGCTTCGCCACTTTGAGATGGATCCAAAATGACTTCAACGTCTGTTATCTCCAAATCATCCACTATTGTTGCTCCCAAATGCCTTCAATTTCAAACAAAATTCCCAAAACCAGTGAGAACTTCCAAAGGCAACTAACTACATATTGAGTTCGTATCCGTCAACAACTAACTACTTCTTGTGAAGAGGCCAATTTTCATGACTCGGAATCAGCTAGCACTTCCTATTGTGCCAAGTCACGATTTTTGCTAGAATTACTAGGAAATATGGCAATATTATCACCTTGACTAAAGTTTTTACCTTAGTGTGTATAGATGATTTTCAAAGGCGGAAGCACCTGTGGACTTATTCAGATGGGCCAAAAATGGATTCCTCACCACACCCAACCTCTTTCCTTTAAGGCCGTCTAAGTTGAGAAATTGTTTGTAACCACCTGCTGGTATGAATTTGGCTGCTTCTTTTGTTGCTTCGAAATCTCGTGGATCAAAGCCCACAATCACATCAAGCACTTGAACTGCATCTGATACTGTTCTACATATGGGCCTGCAATTGTTCATCATTGTATGTAAGTAACATCCAAAATATGTTTGGTAGTATCTTTATTTTCTTCGCTTCTGCAAGTTTTTATTTGTTTATAAGTAATTCACTTTATTAATCTCAAACCAAACAACAAAACACCCTGGGAGATGACCCTGGCTATACATCACTCCTGCAACTAACCATTGCGGAACCAGGCAAAAAGAAACAAAGAAACACCAAGTTAAACATTATCCCTGCTGCACAAATTTACAGACTTGACATTGCAAGAACAATGAAAAGTCTGAATACACTAGTAAGGAGTCCCTTCCCTGTCGTTTTCATTTTTATGCGCAAAAAGACTTTCTGATGGAAGTTTTAAAAAAATGGTTTCAAAATATGAAAGAAAGCGGCAGCAGATAGCTCTACCAAGCAATCCCAACTAACTGGCTCCTAGAAATGAGGTAGAGTTATGGTAATCTATCGAATAAATAACTTGTCTTTTCCAAGATATGAAATACTACTTGATTTGCTTGATTTCAAAAGCAGAAAACAATGCAAACTTTGAAAATACTAATCCCTTTCATACTTGCTTGGAAAAGTTTCCATTTGGATTTTTTTTTTCTGAAAGAAGAACAAAACTGAGAAAGAAAACGTCTACAGAAACCGATCCAAAGTACCTGGCTCCTAGAAATGAAAAACAGAACACATAAGCAACACGAAAAAGGCACCATATGGTTCTCCTTTGAAATATGTTTGCAAAGAAGGATTCAAAACTCAGAAGTTAAACTGGGAGACGTTGCTAAAACCCATCCAAAGTACCTAGCTCCTAGTAATGAGGCTAGAGTTCAGCTATCAACCAAGAAATGAAAAATAGAAAAACAGAAAACATGAACAACACGTAACAGGCATCAGATAGAATGTCATATCGCCAAATGCAAAAGTGAATATAGATGGAATCATGAATTGAGTTGTACACTTACCCAATGGAGTCCTGTCGTGGCGAAATGGGGACAACCCCTGCCCGGCTAGTAAGTCCAACGGTGGGCTTGATCCCCACAACAGAGTTGGAATCAGCAGGGCATATTATGGAGCCATCGGTCTCGGTCCCTAGTGATACAGCCACCATGTTTGCAGCTACTGATATGGCTGATCCACTGCTGGAACCGCATGTGGTCCCTGATTCTAAATAAGGATTCTGCAAAAACCAGGAAATGGAAAAAGTTAGCCTTTTTCCCCAACCGACAAGAAATTTTGGTTCAATTACCTTCCATACCAAGTCCATTGCTTGATAGAAATGAATTAAAAGCAAAAGGGGCACCTTAAATTATTTAATCCTAACTTTTTGCAAACTCTGTTTTTGCAGTTACATTTCTAGATATCAATCATTGAATTGGATTCTCCCAGGCTAACTTAGCCCACCACAATAATGCTACAAGTTTTACACTTTGTGTTCCTTAGTACCGTCATCCTCTTCCAATGTTAAGGATGTGTTAACGTTTCTAAGCTCGAGAGTGCTTACAAAGTTCAAATTTACTTGATTACACCTCATGTTCCCTAAAAGAGATATTAGATCCTGTACCGTCAGTCCATAACTAAGTCACATAATGTGCGCGTGTGGGTGCGGCATTTAGGATTTAAGGTCGAGGGAGTGTGAGCACGAAAGCACCTTTCGAAAACATTTCAAATTACTGCAATAAATGAGAGCAAGAATTAAGAGCATGAGTATCGAGCAAGAATTGCGAGAGGGAGAGAGTTGGAAGAAGAAAAGTACTAACCACGCCCTGACCACTTCTAGCACACCAACCCTCAGGAATACCCAAAGACCGAAAATGATACCATTCACTAACACTAGCTTTCCCCAACAAAACAGCCCCAGCCTTCCTCAGCCTCTCCACCACCGTGGCATCCCTCCCCACCACCGACCCCAACAACGCATACGATCCAACCGTCGTATTCAACTTGTCCGCGGTGCCTATGCTGTCCTTGAGCAACACCGGAACCCCGTGCAGCTGCGATCGACTACCCCCGTCGTTTCTCTCCCTCTCTCGATCGGCCTCGTCCGCTTGATCAATTGCGTCCGGATTCACCTCTATCACGGCGCGAAGCACCGGATTGAGGGTTTCGATCCGGTGTAAGTAGAAATCGACGAGTTGTCTGGAGGTGAGTGTGTTGTCGGCGAAGGCGCGTTGGATGTCGTCGATTGTGGCTTCCTGGATAGGGAAATCGTAGCTGTTGATGGAAGTGAAGAGGAAGAGGTGAGAGATTAATAAGAGGAGAGAGAGTGGAGATTTTATGGTAATCGCCATTTTCACTGCATTTGTGAGAAATTCTACTACCAGTGGGAGAGCTATGGGTGAAAGTCAAAGTTTTTTCATCAATAACAAGAAGTCAAAGTTTGACGTTCGAAGAGTTTTTTTTATTTTTTATTCGTCGTTCCTAATCTATTACATTATATGGGATGGGGAACTAGACTCGATCCCGGAATGCAGTGTGGAACATTCAAGAACTCTACCGCATTTGCTAGCCACCACTTGCAAGAGTAGGATTTTTTTTTTCTTCCATACAATGTAATTGGCGGAGTTGATAAATTTACAAAAATTAAGAATTATATCTTTCGAGTGTTGATTCGCAATGACAGATTGATAGATATATTCGATTAATTTTTAAATTTTTTAGAAAAGAGAGCTGATTGATTTGATTTTAAGAAACTCAAATGAATTAAGAAAGCAACTAGTAATTAATAATTAATTGGTTGACAACTAATGAGAGAAGTATGTAGAGTTTGTAATCCACTCCGACTATGTAACAATGCTGAGGAGACACAAGACATTATCGGTAGGGCCTGCAAACCCTTTTAATAATCATTAAGAAAATATATGAATTGTTAACCAGCATGGATTATGACATATCACAAACCGTTATATTAGTAGAATCAATTTCTTTCATGGATTGTCCAATAGCGCAATACATAAGACAAGTATAAATCATCTCAATTATTCAAGCACAATTCAAGAAAACCATTGTATATGACTTGTATTCGCAAACCGGGGATAAGAATACGAAACATATTAAAAGCATTAAAAATTGTCAGTTCGATCGAAAACAAAACGGGTTCTATAGTTATATAATCGATTCGAATAAATAAACCTGAAATCTGTACATAAGCAAAATTACTTAGAGTAAGGCTTCATCTTCTGATCTTCGCTGGATGAGGGGGCTTGCCCAGTCATTCGAGTAAAAGACATCAAGGTTTGGTTGCTTCTGATTCGTTCGAGTAAATAACATCACGACCTCTCTCTTCAACGGAACTTTTCTTTGGTGCCCCAAAGTGGTATTGGGACATCGGTGCCCCACTAAATCTAAGCCACTAAATAAAAAATGGATGAATTTGAGCCATTAGATGAAAACCACCACAAGAAAGAGGGTGGTTTTGCAAGCCCTACTGTTTTTGGCTCTCTCTTTTTGTCCGTACGCGAGAAGTCTTGAAAGGTATCGCTCCTTCGGCTACAGCAATTCTCATTTGCATTTTAGTGTCGAGATAATTGTTCAGCAATTCTCCGACCTCGTGCCAATATATAAGGCTTTGGAATAATATTGTGTAATTTTGCTATTGATTAGCAACATAAGAATTAATTTGACCACGGACATAATTTCGATATCATTACGCTTTCAAATAACTACAATACAAAAATTTAGCATTTAATTCCAAGTAACAATATAAATGGACTAAGCAATGATAAATTAAGAGGCGCTTATGTAAACATTTACGCATTTATCATATTGCCCGCTTATGGAGAACAATCTAGTTAGACATCAGCAGGCGTGTTGAGGAATAAATGATCAAGTTATCCATATCACTAAATGTTTAAGCTTTTGGATGAATTAGTGATTAACAATCAAACATAGTATCAAAGGTAGGTCTTGAGTGGCATCACTTTATGTATATTGAGAAATCGGTCAAACCAATAAACGCACAATGTGCAAACAACCATCAAGAAAAGAAACAAATGTTGCAAGACAAAGAGACTTTTACATGGATCTCTAACTGTATGATTGAGTGCATCTACGACTCTCGCCAGTTTTCATTATCTATAGAATAAGAGTACAACAATGATGCTTATAACGAGTTGAGTATATCCATAGCTCACACTAGTTTTCCTTGGATCTCGCGACCTGATAAGGAAGGTCAAAACCCGAATAGTCAACGAAGTGTAGATCAAATCAGGTTTCACACACCCAACAACGTGGTTAAGTCTCCGCCTGAGTCAATTTCCTCACCTCATCAATTCTTACCTCTACGTACCACCAAGTGTATGTGAGGACGAGTGTTATACATTGTCCTCATCACGTTGAAACCCTCCAATAAATCTAATAGTAATTTCTTCCCAGGATTGTGAGAGGAACAACACAAGTTGAGAGATGGAGAGACTCTGAATTGACAACGACCCATGGATCCAAACACATTGAAGCTGACAAGATATTTGAGGCGGTGTTTGGCGTAGCAGCCCATAGAGCCTTTTATGGCTTTGCTAAAATAAAAGTTTGCTAAAGACGAAAATAAGTCAAATAAAAGTTTACTAAAAGCGGAAACAAGCCATTTTGAAAAGTATCAAAAGTAAGCTTCATTGTTGAATTCCATTGACATGGAGAAAGGAGGTTTCCGAATCATCGTAACCTATTCAAAAGCATAAGCAACCTCAATTAGCTTCGATTCTGTGCCTTTCAAACCTCCAAAACAGATCCCAAAAGGCATTCCATTGCTATCATAGCCGGCTGGGACAGAGATTGCAGGGTACCCTCCAATTGCCAGTACAGAAGAGGCAGCCCAACCCGGTGTCACCATTGCATCCAACTTGTTTTCCTTCATAAGTTTCTCGAAACCATTTCGTGACAGATTCTCCATCTTCTTTATCGCCTCCCTTTCTTCCTCGCCTACCCCATTTGTCCGTTCTGCAGCAATAAAAATATCCTGACCGTATTTGTTGGCATTCTCCTGTTGGAAAAATGATTTGATTAGATTACTTATTTTTAAGATTTACCATTGTAGAGAGTTGTGTCCATGCGTTGGCTCCTATTGGGATGAACAGTTGTGTTACTTCATTCGTGACTTTTCGCGTAGAGTCACGAACACCTCTATGTATATTTGAAAGTCTTTCATACATCTTTTGAGTTGAGTCTTTCCATATGAGAGAATACAAAACATATGTTGGTTCACCAGACCCATGGATTGTAGTGCTACTTCAGTAGGATTTTGGTCATTGTTTCTTTGGGAGATAGACATTTGAAGATTATGTAAGCACCATAACCTGGATGAATCTATCTTCAGGACATAGCCTCCAACGCTAGCCTTGATAATTTTTTCATAGCAATTGGGTGAAATGCAAATGTTTAGGACAGGGGTCTATTTAGGGTTTTAGCTGAGTTGAATCCTTTTCAACTCCCTGTCTTTTTTTTCTTTTTCTTTTTGGCTGGCTTGGTGTTGGTGGCCCTTTTGGGGATGTCTCTGACCATTCGTCTCCAGCCTTTTATTGTATCCTTGTTTCTCTCCTCTTTGATTTTTATTATCTCTTCTTTGCTGATCAAAAAAAAAAAAAAAGAATTGAATAAACTAGATCTCCAACAAAAGGCGCCATTGCAAATCCAATCTCCAGATGTACCCAAAAATGCCAATTGGGAACATATGGTTCTTCAGATAGGCTCCTCAATATGTTAAGAGTGGATGAACTAGGCAGATTAATCAATGAAACAACCGTCAGTTAACACTATGTTAATGCCAAGGCCTTCAAAAATCAACATCATCATCATCATCTCAATTAACAGCAGCAACGCCTTAGAAGGAACTCAGTAACATCAGAAGCAATTATCCCACAGAAACGGCTCTCCCACAACTCTCAGAGTTATCAGCAATAGAATCAATAAAAAAAACTTTTAAAGTGATATAAACGGCAGTGACAGCAAGCAATTTTAGCATCAACGAACAGTAGCCTCGGCCTCCAAAGAAATTGCAAAAACTCCTTTTTGAGAGCAACAATGCCTTAAACTTGAACCTCCACAAACTATCTTATTTTGACAACAGAAAATTAGCAGCAACAACACCCCTTATTATCACCAT
This sequence comes from Gaultheria prostrata, assembly GCA_036023075.1. Classification (NCBI taxonomy): domain Eukaryota; kingdom Viridiplantae; phylum Streptophyta; class Magnoliopsida; order Ericales; family Ericaceae; genus Gaultheria; species Gaultheria prostrata. The sequence continues at coordinate 88,724 of JAXBDA010000082.1, read as the reverse complement.
TAGCTGTTTCATACAACAGCAGTAGCCTCCAAATCAAACAATAGTCGACTCCAAAACAAGTCTTATCAGTAGCACCAAAGAAAATGATGGCAAAACTAGCCTTCAAGACATCATAAGCAACCTGATAGCACCTCCCACAGCATCTGCAACATAATCCCAGATAAGTAGAAAGATAGCATCACCAACATTCCAGCAAAATCCAATAGATAAAGTCCAGATGACCTTTCATATCTTTCTCTCTGATTGGAGAAATTTCAGTGCTTAGAGTTTGCTCCTCAGCAAAAGGAGCAAATCTATTTGACGTTTCAACTTCAATCTGCTTCTTCAGATGACTTATATCATTATTCGTGTATTCAATCCCCAGCTTAACACCAACTATCGTAGTAGCGTATAGCTCTTGAAGGACGTGATTCTGTTGGAAGCCTTGCAAACCAGAAACACCAGTTGTGTTGACATCAGTATCACAACTTTGAGAATTTCTTTTCCTTAATCCTTTCTTGGCTTCTCTAGGATTCAACTCCACTTGGAGGTTTATGCTTGGAATTTGAGACGCCCGTATGTTATTACTAGATCCCTAACACCACTAGTCCATCCATTAACAAAATATTTCTTTCCAAATCTTTTAGATTATCTCATTCTCTAAGCTATTTTCCTTTGCCGCCTTTTGTTGAATCACATATTCTAGCCTCTCTTTTCTTTATGGTGGCAATTGTTGGGTTTGTATAGAGAAAGATAAGTTTTGAGCTTCTTGGAGTTAATTAGGGTAGGTTTCGATTAGACTAAATATTCAAATAGGTGTAAAAAGAAAATGGGGATAGTCACACGTACGCTTTCCTCCCAGCCTTTCAGATTGCAATCCGACAAGTAAAAGGTCAAAGATGTTATGATGTGGCAAGTGCGAGGATGCAAAATGCTCTTGTAACCGTTGTCGCAAGTGCTTGACGATTACCCTTTGATGTAGTCGATTCTTTCATGGTTGTTGTGTGCCTCGCAATGACAGGTAAGCACGTTTCGTTAGATAGACATCCTATACATAAAATATCGTTATGATTCCATCCTAGCAGATTTGAATATTTATGATTACATCTTGAAATTCAAATAAACCCCAAAATACCCGTTCTCTCCCCTAATCTTTCCTAATATTTCTCTCTCCTAATTTCCTAATATTTCTCTCTCCTGATATTTCTTAATTTATCTCAATCTCTCTCTCTCTCTCTCTCTCTCTCTCTCTCTCTCTCTCTCTCTCTCTCTTACCTTGAAAAATCTCTCTCTTCTAATCTTATAATTCTCTCCTTCTTAATCTTCTCATACCTAAAATCTCCAAACAAAATTGGAAATAAATAATCATGCATGAAATTTTAAACTAATGCACCCAAAAAAAATGGTAGATTAATGCACCACAAAAAATGATAGATTAAACATGAAATATATGGTAGATTAATGCACTACAAAACCACAACCAAACCCAAAATCAATAAACCATCTTTTATAGTATAAAATCTCCGAGCATGATTTATATGTCCTTTATTTCATACAGTGAACAATCGAGTATGGTAAATAAATCAATAAACCATGTTCATATGTCCTTTATTTCATACGGTGAACATAGTTTTTTGATTTACTACTTTTACTGTATCAATTCACCAAAATTGTAAATCAATAAACCATATTCACGCGGTATAAAATAACCATCTTTTAAAGCACAAATCACTAAAATGGTAAATCAATAAATCAAATTTACGGTGTAAAATAACCATCTTTTAAAGCACGTGTGAATATGATTTATTGGTGTACCATTTTTACCTGAAAAAATATAGATGATTTTTCGAGAGGTGTGAATAGTGGATGTGTGCCAAACATTTTGGGACGGAGGGAGTATGATATAACTCTTGCACCATTTTTATATTAGTAGTATAAATTAATAAAGCTTTTTCAGTGGTAGAGTTATTCAAGTCCAATATTCAAATATTTTACGCACCATATTTCGATAAATAATACTCCCTCCGTCCCTTTTATAGTGTAGACATTTACATTTTGGGTTGTCCCTTAATAAGTGTGTGTTTTGAAAAGTTAGTGAGTACATTTCCTATTTTGCCCTTAAAAGTAGATTCCTTTTTAAAAAGTTAGTGGGTATTAATATATTGATAAGGGTAAGTAGTTGAAAGTAAATGTAAAAGTTGTAAAAGTTGATGTGAGAGAAAATAAGTTGGAATTACGAGGTAACACATTTAAAAAGGGACGGAGAGAGTATTTTGTTTCATTTCTTTTAATTTTATGTTTAACTTCTACTATAAAATTAACTTTTACTATAAAATTTACAAATAAATCACTTTTGACAATGACAAATAAAATAAAATAATTTATTTTGGAATCAACAAACTTCAATAGAAAATGCTTAAAACTAATCATTTCTATTACAAAGATAGCTAAGAGCATGATTAGTTAGAAAAATGCATTCGATGAGTGGTATTCAAAAAAAAAAAAAAATCTCTAATGGTTTAAAAAAAATCAAAAGTGTCTGTTCGTTAAATTACCAAGCTACAATACCATGTTTAATCTTTTTACCTCTTTATTAGCCACCTATATTGAATTTTTCTTGATAAAAAACCGATGGCCCTTTTTTTAAATTCGCTTTAAGTCTCCCAAATATCAGGGCCGGCCATGTTCATACACCACCACGGGCATGATCTTTGAGTGTCCTGCCTACAAGAAGGAAATCTTAGCCGACCACTGCACGACCCACAATTCGTCTTCGGCTCATATATTTAGCAAAACTGTGTTATAAAATTAGTTCGAGATGTGTGTAAATTGGTCCGGGACACCCAATATTTCTAAACAAAACAAACAATAACTATGTCATGGGATATTTTTTTGAAGTCTAAACTAACAAGTGCTCCAATAATGATCGTACTCGGAATTATCAAGTCCCCTAGAGATTGTGAGAGTTCTAATCTTCGATAAAATAAGCATGGAAAGGTCCCGGAAATACTGAATTACTCTAATCCAATCTGATGAAATAAAAGCACTTTGCTACCCCTTAGCACGGGATTGAATAGAAAGAACCAGAGCACTTGGCCCAACGATTGTGTAGCAGTGAAGTTATGGGTAGATTTCTTATCGATTGAAAGTTGATAATGATACCGCTGGTAATGAGTTGGTAATTAGTCTAAACTTTTATTGCACCTTGAGTCAAATTGTATTGCTCCATTAAAGTATAATGTAGAACCTGAATGAAAACCTAAATGAAGAATGAAGAAGACAAGTTTTTTTTTTTTTGGTCTTGATCCAACATTTTGTTTTGGGGAAATAATCCTGGTTCCTTGTACGAACAAATTTCGCACCTTAAATGAAATAGCATGCCATCCTTTGATAATAACATATACTTCGTATTGCATTAGAACGAGGACCATTGGGTGCTGTCTTAATCCCACTTTTTTTGGGCAAAACAAACATTTGCTCATTGTATGAACAAGTTTTGCATCTTAAGTTAAATAACAAAGAACCCTATAACAATTACATTACACCAAATTGAGGACGAATGGGTTGTCAGTGTGTAATCTTAATCCCACCTTCATTTTTTTGAGAAACAACATTTGCTCCTTGTATGAACAATTTTGCACCTTAACTGAAATAATATATCACCCTTTGACAATAACATTGTACCCGTATGACAACCACTAGGTTGCCAATGTACTATCTTAATCCCACTTTTTGTTTTGGGAAAACAACATTTGCTCATTGTACAGACAAATTTTGCTCCTTCAGTGAATTAATATGGTACCCTTCGACATAACATTGCATCGAAAATTGGTCAAATGTAAATTGGGAGATTCCAATTTGTTTTCCTCTAAGTTGCAAGCCACGGCAAGCTTGTCCGAGTAAAATACCAATATCAATTTCCTTCCGTGAGTTGATTCCAGAAAACTTTATTCTGCAATATTTGCCCCAACCACCACCGAAATGCAGTTTCCCTTACTATTTATTGTACTCCATCATGCAGCCTTAATGTCACATAATTCGGGTGGCTGTGTGCGCAAAAGCGTAAAAAAAACATCTTTAGATTACATTTGAAATTACCAAATTCGCGAGAAAGAGTATCGAAAGTGCAAACGCACTGAAATAATTAATTACGGGAGCGAAGGGTATTTGTGAGTGGGTGCATTTTTTTTTGTCTTGGTTGGTGCCTTTACCAATCTTGGGTGGTTGTTTTTCTTTCCTTTCCAGGTCCCGGCGGTTTTGATCGGTTGAGTGTAGGGGTGCCCGGTTGGCTTGTTCGTGTTTTATTGTGTCGGCTTGCCTTGGATCCTTTTTATTTTTTAATGGACGTTGGATCCCTTTAATCCTTGTATATTCATTTCCAAAGATTAACAAATTCCTCTTTGCTCTTCGGGAAAAAAAAAGTTGGTCATTTATCACTAAGGGCTACGAACGAATGGAACTAATCGTGAGCAAGTCGTGGCTCGGCTCATTAGGGTTCGACTTTTAGGCTTCTTTAGAGCATCTCCAACAGTCTCAGTATAGCTCCGGCGAGGCTCTTTTTTGCGATGGAAAGGGAGCAAAATCAGACCCAGCAGCCTCACCGACGTCCACGCCATTTTCTTCGAAGCTACAATACCTCACCACAGGCGGCGAGATGAAGCGAGCTCGCTGCCGAACTTTCTCTCTCTCCTTTCACACCGGAAAAAAGGAGACGTCGGAGTAATTGATCCTAATTTCGAGGCCAGAGGGTTGTAGGTATCGTCGAGGCAATTTCAATGGTGTAAGTTTTGTCGTCGGCGGAGTCTGCCGGAGCCCGAACGCGCCGGTCAACGGATGCGCATGTGGGCGAGTCAAATCTACTCACGGGCATGTTTCTCACGTGCCACAAAAGTCAAAAACGGTTATGACGCTTTTTTTTTTTTGAAGCAAATAGCTGCACTGCTGGGTACTACACTTGTATGGGGCTAGCCAAGACACATTTTTATTCTAGCCATACAAGTGTAGTACCCAGCAGTGCAGCTATTTGCTTCCAAAAAAAAAAATGTGTTAGAACCGTCTTCGATAGATATGCAAATATTGCATCACCCATACATTCCACCGGATCTCGTCCACTCGCGCGTCCGTTGACCGGCGCGTGCGGGCTCCAGCAGACTCCGCCGACGACGAAACTTACACCGTTGAAATTGCCTCGACGATACCTACAAGCATACCTAGAACCCTCTGGCCTCAAATCGATGTTAGGGATCAATACTCTGGTGTCTCCTTATTTCCGGTGAGAGAGAGAGAGAGAGAGAGAAAGTTCGGCAGCGAGCTCGCTACATCTTGCCAAACCTCGCCGCTTGTGGCGAGGAACTGTAGCTTCGAAGAAAATGGTGAGGACATCGGCTAGGCTGGGTCTGGTTTTGCTCTCTTACTGTCGCCAAAATAGCGTCGCCGGAGCTATATCAAGATTGTTGGAGATGCTCTTAGTAAACAAACCGAGCTTAACTCTCTAAAGTTTGGCTTTGGCTTGGCTTGGCTTGGCTAAACAAAAATCAGCTCGACAAAGCTCGGCTCCCGTCTCATTTATAGAAGCTTGTTTAGTAAATATAAATTTAGATTGGCTCATTATGAGCTGAGCCAAGCTTGAGCTAAAGTTTTTGGGAACATGTTTTGTACTAGAAAAGTTTCAGTGTACTTATGGAAAACTTTTCTGATACGGTACCAAACCTAAGTTTTTAGGTTTTCAGCTTGTTTAATAAACAAGGAATTCAACTCAGTTTAGCTCGTTTGCTACTGATAAGTGACTTTCACAGCATCAAAATAATCAGATAAATTACGGAATTCATGGGCCTCGTTTGTTTGATCAGAGATAAATTGATGAAATATGAAATCCCTTGGGATATGGATGGGATATGAAATCCTTGGGATATTGTTTAAGATATCAATGGATGGAGAAAATCCATATCCGGTGTTTGTGTTCGACGGAATATAGCCAGTGGAAAGCTTTTTTGCACTAAAATGGAAAAATCCCCCCCGGATTCTACATACCGTACGGACGGGGATAAAAACTTGGCCAGGATTTGAAATCTCATGCAAAAAAGGAAAGCAAACGATGGAAAATGGGATCCACCCCAACCCACTCCCAAACAAACAAGGCGCAAGGGTTCAGATTTGTCAAGGGGCCGCTAGTATCTACCAATTCGTCATAGCAATATATGACAAGTAGCTAGGTCTTTTTATCGGATAACTACGACGGCAAATCGAAATCAAACGACTACCCTAGACAGTGACTTCCCCTTTTTTACTCGAAAATGACTCAGAAAAGAATTCATCCTTATCCTCCTCCATCAAACACGTTACTTCCATCGAGTGGCTCAAAACAAACATTTTACTCGAATGACCAACTCGAAAAAACGCAATAAAAAACCCTTAATAGAACGGAGGAGCCTAAATCGAGAAACTGTAAAGACCTCGAAATCGACAACAGAATCACATGAACCAGAAACAGTAAACATGAACCTATTTTATTTTCATAGCAGTAATTCAACAATACAAGAAAAGTCTTCCATTCAAAAGTAACCAAACCAGAACAAAGGTCCAGATCATAACCACCAGACTCAACAAAAACCACAAGCCTAGATAGAGATAAGAGATCGAAGAATCTCAAACAGATCTCATCAGATCGAATTATTTTTTGACATCAGTACAAACAAACTCAAGAGAGCTGACCGCAATCAGCAACTGTCACAACCTTCGAGCACCTCCCAGAGCTCGATCCAACCTTCTCGATCGCCTTCACAACATCCAGCCCTTCCACAACTCTCCCAAACACCACATGCTTCCCGTCGAGCCAATCCGTCTTGGCCGTACAGATGAAAAACTGCGATCCATTAGTATTCGGCCCGGCATTCGCCATCGACAGTATCCCCGCGCCTGTATGCTTCTTCTGAAAGTTCTCATCGGGAAACTTCGATCCGTAAATCGACTCGCCTCCGGTGCCGTTTCCGGCCGTGAAGTCGCCGCCCTGGCACATGAACCCCGGGATCACGCGGTGGAAGTTGGAGCCCTTGAAGTGCAAAGGCTTGCCGCTCTTCCCGACGCCTTTCTCGCCGGTGCAGAGTGCTCTGAAGTTCTCCGCCGTGCGCGGGGTGGTGTCAGCGTAGAGCTCCATCACGATGCGACCACACGGCGCGCCGCCGAGGGACATGTCGAAGAAAACCTTAGGGTTTGTCATTCTCTCTCTTCACTCTCTCTCTCTCTCTCTCACAGAAACACACACTGTTAAGTTGACTTGTACACTGCTTAGGTTTTAAGCGATCGGGAGTGCGATTATATAGAGGGACGGCGGCGAATGGATTATATCAAGACGGATTGATCCTGGCCGTTGAAGTTGGACACGTGTCGGAAAGGTGAGTGAGTGGATAAGGAAAAGACGTCGGGAGAAAGTGACCGTGGTTAGTTATTTTTTGACCGTAGTTAGTCAATTTTTTGGGTTAGGTAGTTTTTAACCGGGGTTAGGTTAAAGTTTGTCACGATTGGCACGTGGAGTATATGCTCCCGCTTATTCGTACTTCTAGACTCTACCTGGGAGATTCACTAATTTCAGAAGAAAACGACAAATTGGTAAATTACACCTGACTCCCTGAAGTTTTATGCTGTGTTCGGAACCTAGAGAAAGAAAGTGAGGGAAAAGAAAATTTGAGGAAAATTTCACTACTCATAGAATTTGTTATTTTCTCACATCTCTCTCTTATAATTAAACAATGGTAGATAAAAAAAAATTACTCATTCCATCCCAAAAAATTGGTCCAATATTCCATTTTAGACGTGCCAAAACATCAATCTCTTTACAAAAATCAATATACTTTATTTATTTTCAATTTTATCCTTCCTCTTGGATGTGACAATAACCATTGAATAAAATGTTCTAATAATTATGGGCAAAATGAGAAAGACAAAACTCAAAAAGTATAATGATTATGTCTTTAAAAAAAGTAAGAATAAGTAGCCCTAATTTTTTTAAGGACGAAGGGAATAACTTTCTTTCTTTTGTTTTCTTTTCCACAAGTTCTAAACAAAGCTTTAAATATTTATACTGTTTTTTTCCCTAATTTTTATTTTGTAAGACACTGTATTGTCTTATATGAACTCTTAATAGTCTCGGTCTAAACTTTTCTACTCCATTCTTCTCGTCGAGCAAAATGATGTGATATAAAAATATGAAAGAGAAAAATATCATTCAATCAATAAGAATATCAACGTTTGAGAAATTCAATTCTTTGCAATGACTTTTACACTACTATTCAACACGTCTTAACAAAATAAACAATAAAAATTCAAAATACTAAGCTCGAGGTGAACGGTGAACCCCATCACTAACACTGTCTTTGGCTGGGGAGAGGAGAAAAGAGAAGAAAGGGGAGTAATCTCCCTTAAGTGAGAAAAGAAAAGAAAGGGGAGTGATTTCCCCCCATCCCATCCAAATAAGAGTGAGGAAGCAGATTCTCTCTCTCCCATTTCGGCGACTGAACTTTTTCCAGCGGCCAAAACAAAGCTTCAAAACTCAAATTTTTTGACAGATTTGGGTTCACCTTGAAGAGATGAAGAGAATGGTGTAGGTTTGACGACGATCCGACGAGGTGTAAACCGCAACTGCCACCGGACGTCGACAACGATCTCTCTTTCTCACAAAATCGCACCACTTTTGGCAAGAAACAACTGGGGTCTGGAGGTGGTAGGGTCCCTCACGCTCTCTCACCCTCTCTTGCCTCTTGTTGCATCCAAACATGGGAGAGACTGAATTTTCTTCCTGTTTCCTTTCATCTCTCTCGGATTCTCGCAATCCAAAGGAGCTGTAAACTTCTTCCAAATTTAGTATCACGGAGATGTTCTACAATGTGCTCGCAAAAAAGAGATGGGAAGGGCAAGAAAGAGAAGAAAAAAGCACAAAAAAGGAAACTGCAAGCAAAAATGTATCAAATCAACGTCGTTAATTTCATGTTAAAAAAAAAAACATCCTTAATTTCCCACATGAACTAGACAAATTGAAGTGCAATTTAACGGCGATTTAGACATTCCAAAAATAAATTGTAGTATTACAGGAAGAAAAAAAAAAAAAAACTTGGATGAGCAAGTAGAAGCCCATATGAGGGTTCCAACCTATCCATCTTTGGACACAACAAATACCAATAAAATCTAGAGAGACATCATCGAAGTCAACGTCGCAAAACCACAATACACTAAAAAGTACTCAAATTTCGGATCATATGTACAATGGACAAGGGGCATGTCACGGCCTAGAAAAAAATCCGAACGCTCTACACTTCTCTCACATTGTTTTGGGTGTTACAGATACAAATTCCCTATTCTAAATGAGTTGGTATCTCGCCTAATCACTGTCTCACAATAGTCCTTCAGTTTGCAATAATCCAGGACAAACAAATGATACTACATGTTTCAAGGACTTCACAGATCCTTTTAAAAATGCATGCCCCTCCGTAGCTGAAAATAATAGGTCAAAAACATGTCAGTTAGGCAGATAAAAAGTGGCCTAAATATGAGTAATTATGTTACTGTGCAATAGTTAGCAGGTCAGAGATCATGATTACCTTTCATCAACGATTTTATTCCCTTCGAAAAACCTTCAACATGTCCCAACACGGGTCTTATCCCGCAAATATGGGAAACGCAATATTCCAAATACAATGCCATCTCTGTTACATGTAGCAGCAAGATACAGACACCTTGAATTTGAGCTGATACCTGCTTCATTTTGTTGGCTTCACACAATTCAGTGACAATTGCAATTCCTTGATCCTGCAGTCCAAGAATAAGAGAGGGAACTAAAGCTCTTGAAAGCAAGAATTAATCTGAATTAAAAAGCAATCTAAGGTCCCTTCAAGTTTTCAAAGCAAATGTCATCAATTTATTGACATGTTTATGGTGGAGACAAGAATTTGACCGAGGGGGCGCATGCTGCTCACAGCCTTCATTACTAAGCGCAAAAAACTTTTTGATCCAACAATAAGCAAAAACTAATACATTTTCCACATGTACACTTATTGAGTGAAATTTTACGCTTGACCCCAACTATGCGTTAAACAATTCATAGTCAATTCCATAAAGAGTCACGAGACTGCGTGTAAATCACTTTCCGTCATGTAACGTACAAATAATTTCAAATATAGATCATAATGACAGCAGTGGAGTAACTTAACCAGTTACCTGCAAGCCATGTAAGATCTCAGGCATTGGAAGCTCAGGAAAGTGAGCGAGATCAACAAACCCCACCTCCTCTGCCCTTTGAACTGCACATTCAGCTTGCAAACAAAGAAATTTCAAAATAAGGAAACCGATCCGGTATAGCTGTATCGCAATGGTGTCTGAGAAATATGTTTGACAAGCCGGATTTGTGGCTTCAGATCCTTGCTCCTTGACTACCAGGGCAGTAGATTTAGACGAAACAGCAGAAAACCTGGGATTTAATCCACAATCCATAGAAGAAAGAGCGAACCAGCCAGATCTGCTGTTAATTACCGATGGTTTATTACACCACTTCAACTCCTCCTTGAGGATAGGGTGACATGCAAGAGGTGCAACTCTAAAGGTTTGGGCCCCCCTGCTTATAAAAGCCAATAAATGGATACTTCTTTCCCTCAAGTGTGAATCCATTTCTTTCATTGCCTTCATCCACGAATTCCGGTGTTTCACTAGCTCACACATAAGCATAAGTGTATGTTCTGTTTCTCTAAGAGCACCGAGGGAAGTTAGTATTTTCTGAGATCGAGCCCTTTTCCTGTCACGATCATCGGACGGAAACTCCGGTGCATTAAGATAGTGAGAAATTAGATACCCTTTTTCTAAGAAAAAGTAAGCAATCACATAGTCAACAATATCAGCACCAGAAGAACTGTCGCCCAAAGAGTGAATCATTGCAGTGACTACTGCCAAACTAAGTCCCCAGATATCCTGAGGCTTTTCAATTTTCTCAGGTGGTATAAAGTCACTCCTTTCAATTTCAATGACGGACGAAAAGTTACCAACTGACAAGTCAGAAAACAACATCTTCAGAGACGGGAGAAAACCAGCAGTCAAAAGCATCGCAGCACCATCTCTGACACGCGCTAGGGTCAAAAGGAACCTCAATATCATGGGAATGGAACTAATCAAATTTTTATCTTGAAGCTTTAGAACAAGATGCTGCAGCCGGAGATGTTTCTTTATGACAGGGAACCATGTGTTAGGAGTCGCAAAACCTTTCAGTACTAAGTCAATAATTGCTATGGAGAGGGTGCAGTGGTCAGTGGGTTCAGCGCAGTTGCAAAGAATGGGTAGTAGCCCCAAACTCACGTTAGACACCTCAGGAAAGGCTTCGACACATTCCAACTCCACTGCCCCACCAAACTGTGAACTCTTGCAACTTGACTCAACTGACGAGAGAAGCAGCATAAGTAAAAGCTTCATTGTATCTTTAACACCAGAACCCAATGGCCTGAAGTCATTCAACACTTTGAGGCCAGAACCTGAAGTTTTTAAGATGAGTACACAAACAGGTAAAGGCAGACTTTTTTGTGCGTATCTGATAAGGAGGAGCAGCAGTTCCGCTTGAGTTGCAGTGAAATCGAGGATATCTTCAGAGGTGTCGGGATGTGGAACTAATGATTCAATAGTGGATTGGAGACACTGACATACTTGATCTATGCACGATAGAATTAGCTGCTGCGGTATCTTACGACCAATTTTTGACTTCTCACTTGACTGCATGAGCAGGAAAACATTGAAACAATAACAAGTCTAATTAGTTTCACGGCAGGAAGAAAATTCAGCATCCATAGTTCTTCAAACCTATCTATGCAATCTATGACTAGTACACTAATAGACAATGCCGTCCCAAAAGCTTAAGCTGTCAGGAAATGGACCTAACAATGTATATCAAGCTATCTAACACATACCACCTTAGCCTCCTTTAGGGTTTAGTCGTTCACTTCATGTAATGGCTTGAAATCTAAGAAGTTGACTTTATACAGGTTCTTCGTCTAGTTTATTAAATACCGTGGGGACTTCCTCCTTAATATCTTTCGCTTTTCCAACAATTTTAAAAGAAGAAGCTCCTATATGGATCCCCGGAAAAAAACTTAAATGTTCCAAAACTTATGTCTAAGCCTCCTCTGCATTACTTTCTGTCTTTCTCCTTAAGTTTGAATAATTGGCTTTACAACACAAAGATTTATGCAACTTCAGATATTGCGTCTGTTCATCTACATTAGATGATTGGAATCAGTATAATATTCCTCCACGCATCAGGCACTGTCTGAGTGTGCAAGATCTTATTATACACTTAAATAACTTGCTCATTGGAGAATTCCAAAACTTCAACAAAATTCCTGTCGAGGATTTCGTATCATGTGTTAGTGTTACATTTAAAATCATTCTATCGTCATGAAAATTTGAAGTTAAAAATCATTTTAGGCCTTCTTCCTCTTTTCACATTTTATATTACCCTTAAAATAAAGATCATCACAATTTTAGCTTGCCTTCTAATTGCTTTCTTAGTGTCACTAAGGCTTTGTTTCGATCTCTTTTTGCCACAAAAGAAAATATCTTGATAACTGCAAAAATGTCGATCTGAGTCTTGTAAACAAATGTTAATATATAATTTAATGAGATTCCAGATGGCCCAGTAATAGCAAACCAGGTACAGATCCTAATGGCACGTCCATGGGAACTGCAAGAATGGCACTTAGAATTCGGAAAAACTTACATCTTCCTCATTCGTGGCTAACACGGTTATCAACGATTTCAGTGCAGAAAGCTTAGAACTTGCAAGCAACACCATAGAATTCACATCCTGTAAGCAGAGCAACATCGTTTCTGCGACTGCCTTAGATGCTTTCCAGTCGGAATAATCCCATAACTCAAATCCCAAATCTTCTTGGAGACGCAAGGTGTCAAACAAGTAGACATCCTTGGCATGAGCAAAAAGGTCCCCATCGTACTTATGCCTATAAGTTTGGACAAGATTTGATTCAACCAAATACTGGGAGAGCTCTTTAAATGGTCCAGGATCAATCTTCCGGCCTTCAAGCTCTGCTTGTAGATGATAATATAGATCATTGAGTATTAAACCATGCAACTCCTTTCCTTCACTGGAGCAAAAGGAAGAGGTAAAGTAAAAATATAGTGATTGACTAGAAGGGAAAAAGCAGTGCCTTCCATAAGGCCTTGAATGCCATAAATGGAGAAGCAAATGAAGCAAGACAAGCTGAATGTACTTCATATGCATGTTAAGCTGAGAACAAAACCTGTGACCACGATGCGTATATTGGGCTACCAACTCTGAAAAGGCAGGCAGTTCACTCAACTGGTCAAATGAAATAGACAAAACGGAAATTAGTACAGTGACATCAAGGAGAGGAAGAGAGGCTGTAAAGGAAAATTAAGAACCCGGTTGATATGATATACATGAGATTCAAAACTCTATGGAGTGAAAAATGCATAAATGTTCTTTTAATGGCACATTTGTTTGTAGGATTGGATTGGTTATCTTTACGGTCCATTTATCCCAGGTTTGGTTGTGCACACCGTATCCCATGAAGGTCGGATACCTCAATCCCATGGAAGGATAGAACAATAATGACAATCCAATCCAGTCACAACCAACCGCGGGATAAAATAGTAAATGTTGACCTACATAACCTTCCTTATCCCACTGGATACACAATCTTCCAAAGCTAAAGTAATAACAAATTTAGCTAGCAATCCGAAACAAAACCTGCATTCCACCTAATCCTGTCTGGCAACCAAAACGTGCAGATTATAGCTTTTCCCTTCTCCAGTTTGGTAGGTAATGTGCAAATGTGACAAGAAATATATCTGCGCGTCCAAGAGCGAGCATTATACCTTTTTCAACAAGATGCGAATCTTTTCAATTACTGCTACAGACAAGCTCCCCGTATCACCTTTTTTTAATTTCCCCATCACATGTGCAGAAAATAAAGCAGCAGCAATCTGTTGAGTTGCTCATAAGCAAAACAAATTTGAATTGAATTAGCAAGTTTACTACCCAGGTTCAATTTTAAATGCAACAAAATAACATTTATGCCACTGTTACAAAACCAGGATATTTTCCATTTACAACTAAATGCATTCCAGGGGTATCAAATAAGAGGCAGTCGTAAAATGAGACCTAAAAATTCGAACAGCGACATGCGTAAGAACTGTGACATACAGATGAAGTATAAAAAAAAGGGAACAGATACATATTCCACCGTGTCATTTGTTAAACAAATTTATTACATGCTAGATGGAAGTACATGTGCATCACAAGCCAATAAAAGGTGAACCTAAGTAGACACATGGTTGAGAGAAGAGAAAGAAATAGCAGCAGTTTGTTGTCTACTGTCTAGGAAAGTATGCGCGGGGAAAAAAAAAAATTCATGTTTAACAGTCAAATAAATTGAAAATGTATATTTCCATGTTTACTAGTTAAACAACTCAATGTTCAGTGCTGGATGGACACCTACGCACCAACGTGTCGATTGAAAAAAATCCGGTGGACGTATTCACATTCGCAGACATGAATATTTTATCATGGACCATAAAAAGTGGAACAAAAGACTAGGTAAAATTAATAAAACCATGTATTCCATAAGCTAAAGACCAGGTGACGGATGAAAATATCTGCCTAAATGTCCCAAGAGTGTCTGGTGCTAAAGTCCAAGTGTCCACTGACCATCCGGTTGAAAAAAATAAATAAATAATAAGCCACTATTGTAAACAATCAACATTAAATATCTATGAGTATGAGCGAATAACCCGAAAGGGGACTAATTTGTAAATACAAATGTTTGGAAGTTGCAAGAGTGTCCATTGCCCAACTTAACAAGGTGACTCTAATACTGTGTTTGACAAGCAAGAAAAAATTAGATTAAAGGTGGAAAAAAAGAAATCCCACCTTTGCACGAAGATACATGTCACTATCATATTCCCATGAGGCAAAGGACTTGATCATGTTGCCTAAAGCTAAGTCCTCATGGAAGCTTGACAACACATCCTTGAGATCAAGGAGACCTGCATCTTTTGATTTTTCAGTGTCATTTGCTTGCCGTACTCTATCCTTTGATGATTCCATAGTTTGTTGTACAGCAAACTCCGCATGCAATAACTTCTTCTGCAAGAACGTCTCAAAACCCAGTATTTGAAGAACAACTGACTGGCATTGAATACCGTACACAATGCTTAGAACCTCCATTTCAGTCAGATTTTCAGACAGGTTAACTTCCATACTCATGGTAGCAATTTTAAGAGTGCTGAACAAATGCCTCCAGAAGTTTTCTGAGTTTCTTAGATGGTCCAAAACATTTGTAAACTGAGCAGCCACTTGCCACAATGCCTTAAGAAAATTTAGTACATTCAGCAGTATGCGAGGTTTGCTGGAAACAAAGAAAACTAAATCAACTGAGACAGAAACCAGAGTAACGCGAACGCGCTGAAAACAAATCAAGCCAGAAGATTCAAATCTTTCTTTAAGCGTAGATGTTAGTAATTGTGTATAGGTCAAAATCATAGTTATCAAAATCGTGCGATTCACGATTCGAATCGTACGATTCGGTTCAATTCAGGGTGTTTTCGATACGAACCGATACTATGAATCGCAGGTGCAGCAGAATCGTACAATGAATCGGTGAATCGTGAATCGAATCGTTTGAATCGTACGATTCAGTTCAATTTTAAACCCATGGCTTGCATGTGGGCCAAAATAAAATAATTGATAAATTGCAGGGATTTCTTTAATTTTTTTGGCATATAAAGGGTCGACTCTCTTTTCAAAAGCTTCCATAGCACTTTTCAAAAGATTGTAATGGAAAAAAGTTATGGTTTTTCACCTGCTGGGTAGACTACGATCACATCCCTTGCTATAAATGCAAGTGCCTTGCCTATTTAGACCACTTGATCATCTATTTATCTTCTTAAACATTACTTTTATTGATTCCAACTTGAAATCTACATTTTTTATGCATTTTTAAAAAAATGACCGAATCGGAGCGATTCACGATTCGATTCGATTCACGATTTGACAACTATGGTCAAAATAATAATAAATGGGTGTTGCTAACCTACACCTATTGGGTGGAGGATAATATGTATATAATGACAAACTAGTTCGGATATCAATGCACATATATTAATATACTTTCACTGATATCTATGCACTTTCTACTTATTATCTCCACCCTTAGGGTTGAGGTTAGCATTTTCCATAATAAATATTAGATCTCAGTGATCAGTGTCAGTTGCAAATGCTTTTTGTATATATAATACAACTATCGTCTAAGGTCGAGTATATTCGAGTTAATTCTTTTTCTACTATACATGGTTCCTGTAGATTTTATCTGCTTGGTGGCTTTTCGTTTTTCTTTTGTGGACTTCATATGCTTGAGAGGTTCTATCCTAGTTGGGAGTGCAATCTTTCTTGATGGGAGCAAAGTTCCTAGATGATCCTTGCTAGCGAGCGTGGGAGCGAGATCCTTACTTTTAGTAGGATCCTGGAATAAAATTTCACGAACATGGTAATAACGGGAGTAATACCTGTTGATAAGATCTTCGGACTGCACAACATATTGCAGAACTGCAACCAAAAGATTTGCTTCTGAGGAGCCCAGGGACCCACTAGTAGTTCCATATGATGGCTTCAAATCATTCGTATTGTTTAATTGAACATCTACATTTTCCTCAGCAGCGATTACAGCAACAAGAAAAGCCGGCTGGAATAGAAAACTTTTAAGAGGGAGATAATGCCAGGAAATTGGAAAAAAATAGTACAACTGTAAAGATGAAAGACCGATGAAAAAGGAAAGTCAGAAGATGCAGTTGGCTTTAGGAGGCAATACCGTTTCAAGTGAGCTAAGCAGTTCAACCGTAAGCTGTACTCACCCTGGACTGGGCTGAACACTATAGTAGTTGAAAATAGAAAACCAGCATTTCCATTTCCACAGTACAGAAAATCAAGTTGGGCAGAACTGGTGACAAATTAGGATAAAGAAAGAGGACTGCTGACTCTATTTTCTCAAAAAAAAATTATGAACATATTCTTCAAAAATCAGAAGACAAAAAGTGAAGTGCATAAAGTACATGGGCTATGAAACACCAACACTCCTAAAGGCCAGTGTGTCCCTCTGTCGGGGGACATGCGGGGGACACGGCAAAATACGTATGGGACACGCCACGTGGCGTGTCCAATAAATGTAATTATTTGTTTAGGGGAACATGGCAGGGACACGGTGGGAACACGCGAGGGACACAGTGGCGACACGACCAGGGTTAAATATGCAATTTTTTAAATTTTCTGGGGGGTAAATACGTATTACTTCAAAGGTTTTGGATTAAAT
Source organism: Gaultheria prostrata (assembly GCA_036023075.1). Classification (NCBI taxonomy): domain Eukaryota; kingdom Viridiplantae; phylum Streptophyta; class Magnoliopsida; order Ericales; family Ericaceae; genus Gaultheria; species Gaultheria prostrata. Next base: position 71,376 of record JAXBDA010000082.1, on the reverse strand, counting down.
GTGTATTATGATATGTATATATGATGCTTGTTTATATATATTCAAGCTTCACGCGTATACATATAAACTATATTTTCCATTGGAATAAACTAAATATAATTTATTTATTTTATTCTTTTTTGCGCGGGTTCATGTCCCTATTTTAGAAATCCCGTGTCCCGTGTCCTTGCTACATAGACAGTGAAGATGGAAGATAAATGAAAAAATTAATACCTCCTTTGTCCGTCTACACCCATTTTCTACTGTTCTAACTTCCTCCAAAGATAAACAATCTGCACAGTGCATATGGTAAGTGCAGAATGAAACTTGAGGGCGTAGTTGAAAGCCCTAAAGGGATTTGATTTTGATCTTATTGGACAAAATTGAAACGATATGCCAATTAAAAGGGGAAACTAAGGACCAACATGAATTACACCGATCTTCTTATTCCAACTGTTCGCCTATCCTTGACCAATCCATCATAAGCAAATACATATATAAATTTACTGTCCATGTTTTCTCCAATTCTAAGGGAAAACGCAGAATCCAATAGCTGAACATCAACACTCGAAGTTTTTTGCCCAGCAACATCAGATGTTGAATTCGTTTCAAATGTATCACTCAATAACCATTAAACTCGGAAGGATAGTGAAATATAACTCCGTTTCTTAGGGCATATGGGCAACAAAGATAAATTCAATAAAGGAAACAGATAACACTAAACCTGATAATATGCTGCCGAAGTGAGTAGTTTACACGTAGCAACAAAGAGATCTTCATCTGAGAGAGGCTGCTCACACAGAATCCTATTAAGAGACTGCCTAAGATACACCATCTGGCAACACAAATCAAGAATTTAGATTAGAAACAACTAACACAGCAAGAAAACTTGCTGGCCAACATCCTTAAATAAAGAACGTTACCACACATGACAAACCTGCTTTTCGTCCAGACCAAACCATGCATTTCCAAAAACATATGGTTGCGTACAGTCAGAGAGAACAAATAAGACAGACAGTACTTTTGCAGCACCCACTTGTATTTTCTGCAAGATGAAACAGAAACCATTGAGTAGATATGAGCACAAGATCGCTGCCAATAAAAGGAGAAAAATAAAATAGGCTTTGACATTGTCAGGTAGAACGAAGTACAAAAAGTACCACTCGCAAGACAGACTGAAAAAAAAAACATGAAATAGACATGCTTCATGCATTGCATTGCCTATCTATAAATGTGGGCATATAATTTGTATTATCCCTCACTACGGAGACAGCCATGTTAATGTAAGCCTACCAATCTTCCATATACTTGTTAAACCCCAAACACCTGAGAACCTAAACCACAGTAAGCATTCTGCATAAAATAGAAGCTGACCAAAAACATTATAATTACGAGAAACTATACAGGGGCAAAACTCATGAGTATCACAGACTGAACTGAACAGTATAGCACAATAACAGTCCATGGAAAGAATACAAGGAAACTATAGGTTTGCTAGGTATAACGACTAAATGATATTCAGTCACATACAAGATTGCGGAAGTATGACAATAAGGATATTATGGCAGTAACAACGGGAATTGGTTTGGTCGCAGCTGACAGCACTGCTTGATGAAAGACAGGAAGGCTCGGCAGAACATCCTGAAAAAAGAATAGCACTAAGTGTAAGAGAATATTTTGACAAAACTCATAAAAAATTCCGCAATAGATTGGAGAGCATATTAGGAGTGAACAAGCTTCGGATACACATCATGCTAAATAGTTGCACTCAATGCATTATGTTTGTTAGATCAAAAGGCAACACGTAGACATGGAGTGATTACGTCAGCAGAAAATGAATATTTGTTGCCAATGAGAGAAAGAAACATCATGGTATACATGCTGGAAAGAATATCAACAAGAAAAAAACAACCAAAAAAGGGAGCATGAGTATACATGAACTCGATGAAAAGAGCTGCTTCCCACTTAACCACAAAAGTTTAAGTGGTATGCCACTGACAATCTCTAATACAAATCGATGTCTAACACGTGAAATGCACCTTATAAAGATCAGAAAGCATGCTGGAAAGAATATCCAACACAGAACATATTGCCAGCTGTAACCCTTCAATCTCCATTGGATCATAAAGACGCCTGACATAGAGTTTCTGTTTAAAAAATAAACTGACATTAACATGGGAACAAAAGAAGTTGCATCATAAACAATCATTCAAATCACTGCATAAGAAATGCAGCAGGACTGACACCAAGTAAGAAAGGCAGCAAGACCAACACTGAGTAAGAAATGGCAGCATTACTGACCTCTAAGGCCTGAGAAGTTGTACATACAACACGAAAGAGGGCACTGTGGATGGAAGAATCGCAAAACAAAATATCTCGAACCACCTCACCCAATATCGGACGGTAAGGGATTGATAGAATGCACTTTTCCATAACATTAAGAACCTAACACCAAATAAAGTACCAGAGTTGAACAATTAATCCACTATATCATAGTTCAAATGACAATATAATCAAGAATTGGGATGTTTTAGCGATGTTGCAAGAGCAATAAAGAAAAGAATAGGAACTCCTAGTTTCATGTCCAAAACAGTTTCTGTGACACCATCATTTCCTGTTTCTGGTACTACATAAACACCAGACTATCGGGTCACACTAAAGCCAACAAAGTTGCTTGGATTTTCACTCTTTCAGCATTTCCATCCTGAACCCAATCTTTTCAGGCTCAATTAAGTGGGTTAATAGCGAATCATGGTCCCTATTACACAAGTATCACTCCAGCAAATAGATGTGTCAGTGAGCTTCAAGAAGATGCAAGAAAATTAGCATATATTAACACGCATGAAAGAGAACACGAGATAACAAATCTCTTTAGCAACTTTTAATTCTGCTTCGCCAGATATTTTGAACTCTCCTTAACACGGGTGGATTTTAAAGGAATTGTACTTGTCTGCACATGGGCGGATGTGGAAGAGGAAATAAGGGACCCTAATCCCATCCTTCAATGTATGATGAGAGCGAGAGATGAGTTCCATTGGAAGAAATTAAGTAGAATGGGTGCATAATAAGGAACCGGAATTACATGATGACTACTGTCACAGACAAAAGGCTTGAATGTAAGCCACTTCTATAACAAGGAAAAAACCAGCATAAAGAACATTTTGGCAAATATCTGCAAAACATGCTAAACAACGAAGAGGATCAAGAGAATTAGCTTTTCCAAACTACAAAAGAAGTTATCCATTTTTTGAGACAGCTGACAATCCTCATGGTATCAAAGTTTCTTTACTAATTTCTTTATTAGTTTCTTTCTTAGTTACAAAGAAAAGTGCCACTCCAACCATTAGTTTCTACATTTCTTACATTTTATACTGTCACAAGTCGTTTGGCCATCGCCAATGCAAATCCATACGTTGATTGTTAAGTACCTTCCCTCCGCCATTTTTCAATATCGATACACATGGAGAAACCAATAAACTAATAGAATAACTACCGATATTTCAAATACCCATCCAAAGTTGAATGGAAAACAGAATAAGTCCTGCTTTTTCCTATGAGGAACGCCAAGAGGTACCTTCAATGTCACCTTCCAGCGAGCATGCTTCTCCTTGTATTTCCAATATTCATGATTAACTAAAACATACTGAAACGAAAAAACAACAAGAGCCAGGGCGACGTCATTTTCTACTCCCGTCTGGACAAGCTGCATTGTGAAATCCAGCACTGCAGAATTGAAGCCATGCAAGTCAAAACACAAAATCACAGACAACAAACAGCACCTCAATATGACCGAACATGACATTAAGTTAACAGATAACTGAGATAAATATAATATCTAGACCAAAGAATCAAGATCATTGGGTGACACCAAATCAACAATGCACCCCGTGTAATTAAAAAAAAAAAAGATGAGGAACATAGATCAGCAAAATAGCAGATGAGGCAACGGCAAGAAGAAAAGTGGAAGAATGAACTTAAAGACTTATAGTCTATAAAGGATGAGAAGCTTAGAAGGTTGGAGTGTTCTCTTAATTATGAACAGTGTGGGTTTCTTGAGGACCAGGCTGTCACGTTATCCTATTTTAAAGCAAAGTCGCTACCTTAAAAGCCGATTAGTGATTGATTTGTTTTTATGGAACAGTAAACGAAGCAATTCAAAGAGTAGCACCTGGCAATGATATCCAATATTGCTACAGGTAAAGCAGAGGGACATCAGTGGAAATTCATTCAGATGCAGACAAAGCTCCTTTTGAGGAATTGGCAAAATTTTAACATATTTCACTTCTGGATATGACGGGGTTTGGGTTCATAATAGGGATTATGGTTTCATCTTTTGTCCATTTCCTCATCTTCTCTTCTCTCTTTGACCATATTTGGGCCGCACCCTTCAAGACTTGTCTTTCTTGTCAATCAAAAAACTAATAATGGATGCACTAGTGAAAATACGAAATATTTATTAGGATAATTCCATTTCAAGATTAGAGCAAATATCTATAAGCATGTTAAATGGGAGCATGTGCATGTCCTCAGAGGTGACAAAATAAATTTCAACATTCAAAGAACGAAGCCACGGTGTTTGTCCAACTGGAGAAGAAATTTTTCAACAATCAGTTGTCCTACATGTTAAGTGCAGAAGAAAAGCTCAGCCAACAGTAGAACGCCAAAAGTTCCATCCTCAATCAAGCCCTCAGAATACCCAAAAAGTAAATAGAAGAGTAATAACTTTTGACACTCAATACAACCTCGACAGTACGTTTTCAGTCTGCAATATACAACACTCATGTAGGGGCAGGAAATCCAAGCAGGCAAGTAATGAAAGCAAATAGCCAAAAATAAAACAAAATTCAAACAAGAAAGCTCCAATGCAGAAGAGAAACCATGAACAACAACATACAAATATGGCAGACAAAAAAGCAAGAGACCACACAGAAGAGTAGTATGACAACACACGAGCTACATAGTGAACTCATAAGGAAACTTTGACTTCACATTGATTAGCTCAAAGTATTTTGAAGAGAAAGGAAAGAGGGAGAGAAGTCATCAGGGAGATAGAACAAGAATTACATTACGTACCTGAAAGAGTTAATTGGCAGCAGTTATCATTGTGTTCACAGTCAATCAGAAGCATATTTGCGAGTCTTCCAGACAACAACCACGAGCCACTGCAATCACCACAAAAAAATAGAACATCAAAACTATAATTACACACACAATGTGCCATGTAAGTCAAAAAAGAACACAAGTTGAAATCGCTTAACGCAGCTCAAACCTTCAACCCAGAAAACAAAAAAGCCCACTTCCAAGATCAGAGAAATTCCATCCACGAATATAATCACATAAACACAAACAAAATTTACGAAAGTTGTTTGTAACCAAACAGTGTGACAGAAGTCATCATAAAGAAAGTCAGAACCTGCTCCACATCGCTATTAATTTGATAAGTGCGGGTAAAATAAAAATAAAGACACGACGATCATAATTTCAAGCATGGCCTAATCTCGGAACATCAAACTACAGTATAGTTGAGCAACATACAAAACAAATTCCTTCAAGATACTAACCTTGACAAACTATTAGAACGGGCATTGAAGGGGTTCATCTTTAAGGCTACATCAAAAATATTTGTGTTCAAAGCCACGGCTGCAATACGAGATGGCGAGCTGCAATAAAGAATAGGTAGGGAAAAGAAACAATCATAGTATAAAATCATCAAAAAGACCACATGAGCAATAACAAAAGTCTAACTGATTTTGGACATGCAAGCCATCAAGTGCTGGCTTGCCCACAAAAACAAAGCACAATTCCTTCATTAATTTTTAATTATATACCTTGAGGCACGATGAAATTAGTTACATTTTCGATCTGCATATATTAGTTTTGCATTCAAATATATTTCAAACCCCCACCCGCAGTTAAATTGTCTTTTGGAGAGATGGTTGAGTGGTTAATAGGATAGCCCCTAGCTCCGTCCCTGGCTATAGATGTCTTGATTGAGCAAATAAAGTGCATAGAATCCTTTCAAGAGATCTTACGATGTCAACTATTAACATGCAAGTATACCAATTTATAAACAACATCCAAAACAAATCAAAGCCATATACGGTAAGGATTACATCCACCATCCAAAACATGTATGCAGAGTCGATTATCAAAAAGATGTAACCACTGGGTGCAGGAACACCTGGAAAACATTAAGCCGCGTGATTCTGAAAATATAGATTTCTCTATGCATCTAACTATTTAAAGCAGACCAACAAAACTCAATGTAATGAAGAACCTACATAAGTTCAACAACGAACAAATCATAAACCCCATGTCAGTAAAACGCATCAATGTAACCATGTGTCAGGCCATGACACCAAAGATTCATAAATGTCAAATATACAATAACGCATGTGAATGGCGCCGATAGAGGTAGAAATAAATTACCAGTTTAACATCTTTGCCAACATATTAACACCCATGGACATCATTAATGCACCACTGCCATTCGGAGAAGATTTTTTGACCAAAGAACACATGATGTCAACCACATTGACACTGCAATCAGAAGACAGGAAGTATCAAACAAAGACACAGCAAACCAAAACTCTTTGACAAAAACAAAACATCTAACTGTTCCGAAAATTGAAAAGAAAACTGCGGAGCTAATTACCACATATGCTTCTCTATTTGCCCATTCATGCCAGCTCCTTGAATTTGCTGTGAGCTTCCAATTGCCAGGAAACGGTAACATACAGCCTACAACATAAATACAAAAAAAAAAAAAAAAAAAAACACCTGTGAAATGCATACAAATGCCACATCAATAAAAGAAGGAAATAAATACTTAAGTCATCCAGGTATCCCCCTATGAGAGTTCTTACTCCTTCAGAACTGTCCTATGGTAACAGTTTGATTCTATTGATACTCAATGATGATTGACAGCTGTATCATTGAATTGTTAAATTGTATGGGAAATACAAGACAGTTTCTGTCACAATGTTACTTTTGGCAGATAATATGGGATTTGTTGGCATGCCATGAAAGATTTACAGCAAACAACCTTCTGACAACAAAAATGACCTATGGATCTTACGCAGACAGTAATATATGAGGACAACCCTAGGCACAGACAGCCAAACAACAACCTGAAAGGCGAAAACACATATACGTTCACTATTTATAGAATTTCCTCATTTGATGTTCCATACACCATACTTGTGAATGGTGTTCCTGTCATGGCTAATGTGTTTCCTGATAGAAAATATATTTTTATATCGAAGGAGTAAGAAAAACTAGTATTCTCCATAATTCTATTTCTAGCCAAAAGAGGTCACTTGGTCCAGCAAGTCCCTATGCACACAAGGCTAAGTTTGGAGAGTTTCTTTTCTATTAAGGCTAAAAGAGATAAGAACCAAAGGGGCAGCCAATCTCCTCCCTCCAGCTGCCAGACTTCCTATGATCACTTCTTCAGATGACTAGTTGTGAAACCCATTGCAGAATACCTTTATATTTATAACTAGCAACTGGTATGGGAAAACCAGATGACATGGCAGAATTGTGAACTAGCAGACGGGTGGAAAATAATCAGTTGCAAAGGTTATCAGAGGCAATAGAAACAAATGTAAACAAACACGACAAGACCCCCCCCCCCCCCCCCCAAAAAAAAAAAAGGGTGATAAAAGAGTCATCATTAATGCACCACATTGTCAATGAATGGGTATGTGAATGTCAAACAATGGGTCAAATTAAGAAATCCCCAGGTTTCCAAGATCATGGAAATCCAAACCACACCAAACAGAGCCTTAAGTCCCAATCAATCGAGGTCCACTCCATGAGTCCCTTTTCTCACTTGAGCTCTCTTAAGGGCACCCAACAAACCTATAGCCTCTCAAAACATCTCCTCTAAAGTCAATTCTACTCCTATATCCTTTCAAAACATCTCTTCTAAATTCAATTCTACTCTAAGTCTCCCCATAATGCTGTTACACGGTCTTGGGTAGAACTCAATCCCAAAAGCTAGCTCATGATGTGAGGGTGCCCTCACGCTTATATATTTCATATTACTTTGGCACCCAAGCGATGCGGGACTTCACTTTACAGCCTCCCTAACGCGCAGCGTGCTCACTCGGCAGCACGTGTAGCGTGCAAGCTAGAGACACACCCTACCCGTCTCTAGCACCCAACTCTGATACCAATGTTACACGGTCTTGGGTAGAACTCAACCCCAAAAGCTAGCTCATGAAGTGAGGGTGCCCTCATGCTTATATGTTTCATATTCCTTTGGTATCCAAGCGATGTGGGAGTTCGCTTTGCAAATGCTACACTCCACCGTAAGGTCTGTAACCATATCACTCCTCTTAACTACCGCATCTACGATCTACGATAGACATGTCCAAACCACCTAAAAGTATTCTCTCTCATCTTATCTTCCATCGGTACTACCCCTACCATCCCGCAAAGGTGGTCATGTGAAATGTGAATCCATACTAATTTAAAAATCCAGCCATGGCACATTATGGATGCTCATTTTTCAGTTACTTCTTAACAAATAAAAACAGATTGAAAAGAATAGTAACTTAAAAAGTTGTTAACTTTTTCGGGAAGGAGTAAAGGGACATTATGACAAACATTATGCTTTTGATTTCTAGTGATTCAAAGTCTTCAACTCCAGCTTGTTCTTTAATCAACGTCCAAGAACACAAAGCAATCTAGCCACATGACAGTGCTTGTTTGCAATGCTTTTGGGAGGTAATTTGAAAGTTGCAACATTGTGCATGTCACAGATTCTACTTCTGCTTTTGCGGCAAGAACAACTTTTAAAACTGTTTACAAGCTAATTCAGAAAAGCATCAATTTTGATGCCTTTTTATTCTGGTTTTCAAACAGCTTTTGTAAGATCCAAAGCTTTTTACGACAGATAAGTGATGACACTATCCAATGTATCATGAGTAACCAACACAAACCATCATGCAATACAGTAATCTATAATTGAAGATTGTGTTAAGTTTTCACCACTACCACTATTCCTCAATGCAACAGAAAGGTCACAAATCATAAATCATGCTTGTGATATTGTCAGGGAGCGTATGCCAGCGGCAGAGAATGAAGCAAACGGTTCAGGCAAGAATGGAAGGAAGGACTTCCCAGGAATGATTACCTTGTTAAAGGATACCAATCGGCTAAACAAGTCTAACGTAACAAGAACTTCTTCGGTCCTATCCAAATACAGCTCCTGGGCCAAACGCAAGAGCAACACAAGCACCCCAGATTCTGTGTACTGCACAAGAGTGACACATGCATGAACAAAGGTGAAATAGTAATATTGGATTCGTAAGTCATAGCACCTGGTCAGATCAGCTTAACAAAAGTTATTACGCTACAATCAACAAACACAAGGTAATCAAACACATCCAACTAAAACATTCCAGTAACTGACAGGTTTGTGGGAAGTGAAAAATGAATAGAAGGAAAGAAAAAGAAAAAAGTAGCAGCTACAGAAGGGATTGTACTATTGGTCGTTAATATGTACATCATATTGGTAGATAGATTAAGGTAAATTGAATCCAGCACTTAAACGAATTACATAAAGAAATTTTCTAATAAACTTTAGATCAAAATGACAAGCAAAATAAGAGCAAATGAACTCCACTCCTCTTCAACTGAAGCTTGACAATGTATGAGTGCTAGTAGTAATACTTGTCACGATCTATTGGTTCAAATAGAATCTGTCCTAGGTGTATCAAAATCATTCTTTTGACAGAGCGTATATAATAAAATAGAGTGAAAGGGTCAACCCTGAAACCAAGGGGGTACTAACAAACAGCTGAGTACTCCCCGACTGCATCTGCATGAGATAGTTGCCCATTATATGGTTTTCATTACAAAAAGTACCTAATGAATGGACACCTGAACACGGTGCCAGAAATTGAAATAACATGGCGCGACAAAAATCCTAGTAAGAAATGTAAAATAGAGGTTGTTAGAACATTGTTATTCCAAAAACTTAAGTTTGGGTCACACAATGAAAAGTTATCTAACATCCACCCCAACCAATCTTTAATCTTGTCGACAAGCAAACAAATTGCGCTACTCTGCATACATGAAAATAGTAAAATAAAAAATCATAAAAAATAGGGTCAAGGAACAAAAATAGTTTACCTCCCATCGTATAAGTGCAGTATTCCCATCAATCACTTTCAGAATATGACCACGTGTATTACTGGGTATTAGCAAACCATCAACCCCAGGAATGATCAAAGGAAGGGCAGTTTCAACAATCTGATGACCTTTATCGATCAAGGAACCATTACTTATCTCAACCACGGATGAAATACCAACAGAATTGTCAAGAAAATTGTATCTGTTGACATGTTCAAAAAAAACAGAAAATATGTCAAAGAACAGAATAGTAGAAGCAAAACCTTTTATTCTGAGATAAGAATAGATGTATACAGCAGATTTCATGTATTGTTCTAGAAAGTATCTCAGAAAAAGGTCCTGTATTACAGATTCTAGGATAGCAGCTTGAACACTCCCTGGTGGCATTTAAAGCCCAAAACGCATTAGATTGCCTTTGGCACGGAGCAAGTAAATATTAATGGACACAAGTTGTAGTTTGACACCAACTATACAGCATATCCACAACAAATCTAGAAGAGGGAACTGAAAAAAGACAAAAATTGGTTTAATATTACCCATCATGAAATGTATAATTACCACAAAACAAAAACAGCTTGGGCTAAATTGATTTTAAATTCAGTTGATGTGGACAAAAATAATCTCTACATATGCAACATCCAATGCCCTGAGCACGAAAGTTTTGTGACACCAACAATCCAAGGCTGCCATGTGTTCAAGAAAATTGGCAAATAATTTCATCTCGTCGTTCAAAAGAGGGTGAAAGTAGTTCATCCCAACAGTTTGGAGGCTTTGCGGAACCATGTAGAGAAGATCAACCGTCATACTCAATGCATGGCTCCTACAGTTGCTTTTAAAGCAGCGAACAGCCACTCAAACCAAATCACTACTATCAACCAACAACAAACTGCAATTGGCAAACTCCCCTAAATGGTTTCATGTGGCACAAGGAAAGGAGGCACAAATGAAGCCTAGATATTTACCAAGAAAAGCATAATTACGATTTACATCTTACACGCATTCTGCAGGCCAGGTTCCTTCGCAGAGGGATGATAATAATTGAACAAGTTCCACGGTCCTATATGGAAATTCACCCTCTAGGTTGCAAAGAAGAGAGCGAATGGGGCCATCAATGAAACTGTCCCTATCCCAAAACTGAATACAAAGTGACTCCTGCGACATTCATAAGTATGCATGCTATGAATAAATTATGGACTCCAATAACCTATGCTTTAACATCATTAAAACAATAAATGAACAGCCAAACCTCTCCTCGATAAATACTGCAAATGATATCCAATATTAATTTAAGGGTATTGTCTTCCAACTGCAATGGGAAAAGAGAAAATAAAAAGAGGCACAATTTAGTATTTAACAAAGGCATCGTAAAATATCCTTGGAAAGTATAATCAAAGAAAAGATACATCCTTTGAAAGTGAAATACTGAAACTGGATAACAAAGTTACCTGGAGACTGATCTCATAAGATGCAATAAATGCTGAGATAAATGTCCTCAAGACACTTCGATACCCAGCCATAGGACCCTGAATGAAAGCACACATACATTAAAAGCAGTGATATCAGGATGATACTCTAATCTTTATGCGTATGATATTAAGCGTAACTGATAAACAGGGATCATAAATACACAAAGGAATCTTACTTAGAAACTCACATCTGAATCCTTCAATATATCACTTTGAAGAATTTCAAGAAAATAACTCAAAGATGAAACCTCAAATGCTTGACGTACGTAGCCAACATGATCCATTTCCTGAAATAGAGAATAGATATTATCAAAGAAAATAACTTTTTGCAACCCAAACCAATATACTTATCCAATATATTCCTATCATGGTATAGGAAGTAACAATCTAAGAAAGGTGCGTACCATCAGCGCGTTATTTTCCTCTTTCCCTGGAAGCGATGAAACGAGACAAAGAAATACTGCCCAAGATAGAAGTAGTGGTCCAGTTTCTTTCGCTTCAAAAGCACTGAAACTAGAAATTGTTGCATCCAGTTCTGGAATGTCACTCAAGGAAAAGGCAGTAGAACCCTGACTGAGGAAAACTAACATCAATTCAGTCACCTAGTAAATAAATAAATAAAATGCATAACAATAAAACAAATAGGCATTCAGTAACTTGTAGAGAGTATACACCATATCTGTAGTAACAGGGCTGTTAAAGAACCCAAGGACAAAGCAAAGAAACAGTGAAAAGGTCAAAAATCGGGGATGTATTAGCTTTGGGAGCTTTTCTTCTTGACAGCTTAGAGAAAAAAAGCAATAACCTATGCATTTGGTTTCATTTGAATCTCTCACTACCATTCCTCTTGACTTTCAAATTGGATATACTTCATCAAAATCTTAACTACAAGTTTTAGAGGAGGAACTAATAAAATGTGGACTAAAATACTATTCTCAATATCCTCTTCAATATTTACAACTGTTTTCACTCTCCTGGGGCACGGATGAATTTAAACACACACAGCGATAATTTGGACCTGAAAGTATAAAACCTGTACCTCCACAAATTTAGAAAAAATTAGGGTTCTCAATTTATGGAGCGATTCAAGCAATGGTTTAGGGTCTTGCTCAATATACCACATAAATAGAAGCAGACGTAGTGACGTGAATAGTTAGTTTATGGAAGATTGTCAACTCTAGTATTGAGATCTTTCAACTTGCATCAATAAAATGCAGATATAAGGTGAATAACCGGCAGCTTACAGCCTTACATGATAGAGAAAGCATTCCATACTAAAGTTCTTCAACTTGCATTCCAACGACCAGAGAACAAATAAAACACTAATAACTCCTAAAAAAAACAAACAAGAAAGGAAAATTATAAGTTGCTGACACCTGAAAGGCATTTCATCATGAATCATTTGGAGAAGATTTTCCAGGTCCAAGGTTTCAATAAGAATAAGTAGCAACTGAACTTTAGCATGATACATGGATTGCAGTGCTTCATTTGACATTGCCAGCCTACCAAAGTTGGAAGACCCAGATATCATGCCCTGCAGTATAATAAGCAATGATTAGGGAAGGAAAGCGTGAGCAATACTAGCAGAAGGACAACGCCGTACCTCGTAGAGCAAGCACAACTTTTTCCATTGTTTGCCACTACAATTACAATGGCACTCATAATATGCAAGGAAAATGATGTCAAGGACCAGATTATCTTCAATCAGTGTCTCCTCAGCCCACAAAGTGAAAAGGTCAACATCCTACAAGGCAACTCCCATAAGACACACCAAATGGTACTTACAAAGAACCTTCAATAGATGAGGGCCTAATGAATGGAAAACAACGTACTAACAAATAAGCGCTTATCAATTTACCGTGAAAGAAAGCACATATAACAGAACCCAATGACCAAAATGAAAAGTGAGACAAGAAACCGTCACCCAATGAAGCAAACCATAACTGTAAGGACCCATAATTTTAAAAGACATTTCCTAATTGGGAAATGCTAACGGGCGCAACATTGCGCCCGTTAAGAGTACAAAAAGGTACCTTTGTGGGTCCCACTTGTACTTTAAAGTACACTTTTAAGTGTACTTCAAAGTACATATGTACTTTAAAAGTGTATTTTATAGTACAAGTGAGACCCAATAAGTGTACCTTTTTGTACCCTTAACGGGGGCGCAATGGTGCGCCCGTTAGCAAGACCCTTCTTAATTTAATTTGGGAATTTTGTGTATTTGCATATAAGTGTTGAGATATGGGGTTAATGTAAGAAAATTGTTTCGGTGTGGGCTTGTTTGAAGCATTTAAGTAGTTGAGGGGTGTATGGTGTATATAGCACTATATAAGGCAGGTGTGAGGAAAGATCTCATTTCTCCCCTCCCTCTCAAAACCAGCTCTCTCTGGTCCTTCCTCCCCCCCTCTGTTTTTCTCTCTCTCCCTTTCCCACCAAAATTTACCACAATCCCTTGAAACATCCATGGATCCACCTTCAATCTTTCACACTCACGACATCTAGACCCGGGATTTGCGTGCAAAAGCCTTGGGGAGTTGTTTTTAGCGAGTTTCAATCTTGGAGAAAGCTAGGGTTTTGGCTCAAGGCTCGTAAGAGGTTCAAATCTTTGAGGTAGGGACTTCTTCTACATCTCCAAGGCCTTGTTTCCCAAATGATAAAATCAACACTTGATTTTATCAAATGAGGAAGACGTTTGATAAAATCTAAGATTTTTGAACCTCAAAATCTTGGTTTTATCCCGAATTTATGGTTTGGGAAACAAGGCTTAAGTGTTTTATGTGTTGGTTGTGCATTATTTTGGTTTGGTTCGGACACCTTTGGTGTATATCCAAATCTGTCAAAAAATCTGCAGTTTTCGCCCTTCCAGTCTGCATTTCCCGTATGGACGGTTATTCCAGAGAGCTTGCACTATTTATTCTATCAACCACGATCCTTGTTTGGTCCTCATTTGGTCTCCGATTGAGTCATTCTGCAAAAACCCTTGCGACATCGTTTGTTATTTCCTCAAAACTTACTTGAATTCTTACGTTGGGCTTAAAACTAGTATTGTTGGTTGTTTGTTGTATGTAATGCAAATGGCGACCGTGTATGCTTGCTTGCTTGACACGTCGTGATACGGTGTGTGTGACTTGTGGACACGTTTGAAGTAGAAATGGACGAACCCTTTGTAAATTGAGAAAATGAGAAGTAAATTGATATAGTATGGAATAAGTCACTAGGACCACCAATTGGTGTGTCGCTCGGCAAAAGGGGTTCCATGAGGCCCATAAGACTCGAAAAGGGGTTCCACGAGGCCCATACGACTTGGAAAAGGGTTCCATGAGGCCCATAAGACTCGGAAAGGGGGTTACGGGTTCCCAAATACCCGGATGTTAACTTAATGACCGAAAAGTATATGACATGAGAAAAGAAATGGAGATAGAACTCTACCGGTTGATCAGGCATTCTCACAAAGGGCGCATGAACGTGTATGCGTGCCTTGGTTCCAAATGATAAAGTACGTCGTTAGTTTACATTTCGTGTCTTGTGCTTATACATTCTTGGCTTCTTTGTGCTCATGTCATCTCATATGCATTTAGAGAATTTAGAGGATTTTCCTGTATGCTTAACATTTATTTTCAGGTACAAACCATGAAGCATGATTTGGAGTGCATGACTATTTGACAGCATACAAGGACGAGTTATGTACTCTTTTGTAAAATCACATTCTGTAGATGAAAATGTAATCCTATTCATCACTCCCTTTGGTTTGGACGAATGTAACAACTGAAACAATTTTATTCATACTTTCCATGGAGCATGGGGGATGTAATATAATGATCATGTCTTAGGGCGAGCTCTTTCTCTTTTAAGAAGCATTGTAGTGAAATCTTTGGGAGAGAATGTACGAAAATTCCGTATTTTACATAAGGGAAAGGTATATTTTTTATGTTGAAAATTGAGGGTGTGGCAATAACATATTTCTTTAATCATCTAAGATGAAAAATAAAAGCCATAATTGATAATAGAATTCCTAACCTCTTGCATGTGAACCCAGTCGATAAAAAATGCACACATGTGGACATTTTCAAAACAGCAAGAAGATCTCCATTTTATCTGATCTAATCAAGGTTTATTGAAACTTTAAACTAAACTTTACATATTACTGCTCCTAATGAAATGGCCCAACCAATGAATTCAATTATTAGTGCTACATAGGTCGAGATTCCAAGGTTCTGGTCAAAAAGTCGTTCTGTTATGCAGTGTTGTTGGACACAAAATTTGCTTCAGTGTATCCTTTTATGAACCTACAATAGATCATTCATTCAAGTAATGTACTAATGTCTGCGAATTTCCTCCGCCCCATCCCCGCCTCCAACCTCCTCGCCCCGACCCGAGCAGGTATTCCTTGATCCGAAAAGGAATACCCCCCAAAGCCAGGGGCCTTCTGGATATCTCTAATGCACACAGTCGAATGTCATGAAGTGTGAATGATATGATTTTGAACCACCGAATACAAGAACTTACCATGTTCTCGGGAGGCCTGGATAACAGAAGATCTTCAAGGACAGAATGTAATCTGCTTTCTAATCCATCAGAAATCAGTTTCTGTGCCTCTTCCATTACCGCACTACCTTCCTTGGAAGTTCTAACATACACTGCATCAAATGTACCAGTAAAGCAGAAAGAAAACTAAGAAAATCACCCCAAAGATTTTTAAGTATTTCAATCAAAATGAGATGCACTGCATAGAAATATAAGCATCCTTATGGGCAATGCATCAGATTGAAGAAACGAAATGGAAGTCCAAAATATGGCACATCCAAATTTCACAAACACCTGAGACATTTTTTTCACGAACACCTGAAACGTTGTGGACTCAGATAGAAGATTCAAGGCCATACTGGCACATGCACTGACACCAGACGCAAACACAAAACAGATGACCAAGACACAACATGAACATGCCAATATGACAAATTGTCAAAGAGTGAAAAACACTTGGCAAGGACAGTAGGTTTCTGAACAGTAATTTGGCAGCTTGTTGAAACCTTCTATCGCCCATAAGTCACAGATTGTAAAAAGGATTCCATGAGTAAGACTTCCTCAAGTGGTTGTAGGGCACTTTATGGATGTAAACTTGGTTTAATGACATAGAAAACAGACATCATCTCGGCCTTTCCAGATAGCAATGTAAAGACAATTTACCAGGGACGGACCACAAACTCTAAGGGCCTTTGCCCCGGCTTTAATTGGGTCCCTGCCAGTGAACGGTGGATTGGTCCCCGGATTAGTCAGCAGTCCTTTGAGCTGGATACCGAGTCATCAAGAGAGGGAGCCAAACCATTATATTCTCGTATAATTGCATTATATGTAAGTCCAATTGAAAAATAAAAATGCTCGCATGAAATGTACAGAAACATTCGAAATCCTATTATCTCGTAGCAAATTCTTCTCACAAGCAGTTTCACGGTCACAATCAGCAATAAGAAGCTGAATCCACAAAATTAGATTACTTGTATCTAAATATGAGAGAGAGAGAGAGAGAGAGAGAGAGCGCTAAATAATGAACTTACAGGCATGCATGACAATTTGCCGCGTACACTTCAACAAGCACTGTCGTTCAATGTAGTACTGAAGAATAACCTTCATGAAAACAAAGAAATTGACAAAGAGTGAGGGAGGGGAGAACCGAATGCGAGATGGGTTGCTTCTGCATATAAAAGCTTCAGCATACAATTGCTGTGCCATAAACTAAACATACATTTGGCAATCACAAATCAACTAAGCATACTTTCCATAGATTTGGTGATTGAACAGAATTAAGAGCGGGCAGCGTGTCTTGAAACAGGAAGGGAAGTCCCAGCAATGTGCCCATGTATAATCTCAGAAAATGTATAAATAAAGGTCTAAAGAAATTAGGACCCCTCAAGTGAAAATGCACAAATTTGGACTTTGTCACTTTGCAAAGCTAATAAAGAATATTTCGTTAATTGGAACTGCCAGCTTTAATACGCCAAGAATGGTGAAGAGAAGAGGCTATGAGAGCAAAATATGTCCATTGAACCTGGCTTGCAAGATACTGCTTCCCCTACAACATTGGTCCTTCACTGCTTTTTAAGCTTCCCTTGTAGAAAAGCTTAATGGAGTTTCTCATTTTTGTTCTAAACATGAAGTAATAGTGGCAAGTGGGGGTTAAATTCTGCATTTAACCATCAATAAGAACCAGGACAATGATTATTACTACTGTCATCGCAAGTATTATTCACCGCACTTCAACAAAAAATTTGAGGTCACTATTCAAGCATCAAATATTAGAGAGCCAAGCTACAGCTAAAAATTGCGCGCAGAGTGCAAAAACAGAAGGAAAATCCAAAGACAAAATATACTAACCAGATGAAGAAGCTCATCTGCTAAATGATCCATGACTAGATTGTTGCGCTCAATCGATCTTTGAACAATAATATACGCCTGAACCTCATCTAAACACTGAAATAACAGAAGTGTAACATCATTTTCTTAACAGAGACAGTGAGTTGATTTTGAAAATTGAAAATGATAACATGCCAAAAAAATCTATATCTATACCACATACTAAGAACGTATATCACACACGTCATGCTCCCTATTTTAAAGAAAAAAATAGAAAATTTCACAAAAATCCACCTCAACCACTAATGTTCTTACCTACATTGGTTTTCCACTTCACAAAAAATAAAATCTTTGAAGCCTCCCCTCACACTCAAACTTTTTTATTTACTACAATTTTCACGTTTAATGTTAAATCGTGCATCATTGAGAAATGAATATCATTACACATGACTAATTTTTTCATACTCCCGTGACCAAATGGAAAAGAATAAAAAAAAAAAAACGAACGAACAGCAAAAGCGTACCACAATCGAACTGATTTTCAGCGCCGTGTCTTTCAATTCAGGCTCTACAGTCAACTTATGCGACCCCACACTAACGTGGCGTGAATTCAAAGCCTCTTTCGATTTCTCATTCGGTGGCTTGAACCGAGAAACAGTGTCCAGAAACCACGCATGATTGTCCTTCAACTTCTTTATCTGAATGCAATAAAGCTCACACACAGGTCACATAATTAGTACAGGCCCTGAGCAAAGGCGACATATGCTAAAATGAGGGCGAAAAAAGCCGAATCGTATTCATTAAATAAAAGTCTCTAAAATTATATTCATTCAAAATGAGCATGTCAAATAAGTGAAGAATCAGCACTTTTGCTGGTAAAAATGAAAGAAGTATAATCTTGTAAGTGATGGTTTTAAATTTTTGTAGTGGTATGCATAATTCTAAACTTTTATCTGCTTGAATAATAAAAATTTCGCCTTTTGTCCCAAAATATGAGGGCCGGCCCGTATATAATACAGATGCATTAGGGGAAGTGAATTGAGAGGAAGGGTAATTGTACCAGATGAGGTGGGAGGTCGGAGGAGGGAGAGGCGTTCTCGAGGTCGGTGAGTAAGAGAGAGAAGGAGTCCCACCACAGGGAGGCGTCGACGGACTTGGCGGCGGCAGCCTGATCGGTGGGAGTTGAAGCTGTTGTCGCCATTGTATTGTACGAACTTTTGAAGTCGGGTAAGCCACAGGGGAATTGGAAGAGACGACTGGGACTTATTTGGAACCCTAGAAATCGGTGGGAGGGTTTAGAGAAGCATGTCTAGAGAGAGAGAGGGGTAAGTGTGAGCCCGCGCTTTTGTGCTTCGAAAGTGGAAAGAGAAGAGAGCTACCACCGACTGTAAAAATATCTACATGCTGTCTTGCTCTCCACCCTTCTCAATTTTTTTATCCAAATTTAAATAAAATTTTGAGTAAAAACCAACTTAAGGGGAGTTAATTTGGCATCCTACACTAAAAAGAACCTTATTTTTCCATCCTGTCCATTTTGAATACTTATTTTTACATCTTCACTTTCAAATAATACCCAAACAACCCTTTAATCCATATATAATATATTATTATTATATGCAGATTTTCATAATAGTTTTTAGGGGTCCTAAAAACCATCCTTTAACCCTGATTTTTCGCGAAACTTCTTCCATTCCCGTCTCCCCCCATTCCGTCTTTTCAGTTACCCTATGACTTCGGAACTGATCACTTTCCAAACCGTTCCCGGATTCTACGGTCACGTCCCCCATCCCCTAACCTAGAATCAATCTACCACGATTCCACCATCCCAAAAACCTGTTTGAAGCTTCCACGATTCCGTTTTGTCCGGAGTAAGTCGAAGGAGTTGCGATTCGTCACACGTCGGCGGCAAAATCGAGGTCCTAGACGGCGGGGAGGCGAGGTCCTAAACGGCGGCGAGGAAGGTCTCCACGCTCACCGTCAAAACCCACCGCGATCAAAACCTCATGGCTCGTAAGTTTTGATTCCCGATTCACGAGGTTGTACTGTTTCTTGCACCGATTCACGGTCCTTTTTGTGGTTTGTTACAACTCCATTGAAATGGAGCCATCCGTATCATTTTTAAACCCATTCCATTACCATTGTCGATTAGTCAAAGGTTCTAGGGTTTTGGAGTTAAATGTGAAATCACCGTGGGTTTTGTCTGTGGATTTTTTCCAGTGAAATCCATTGATTTTTTCAAATGTGCAGTACTTTATCAAGGTGTACTAATACATCATCTTGTTTGGGTAGAATAGTACTCCTTTTTGCCGAACTCGAGAAAAACGATTTCTTAGAAATGGCTTGGACAATTGTATTTGGTGTAGTGATTTTGTTATTCTATGGTGGATCAGCTAGCCATGTTAACTTTCCCCAAAACTCGTAAAACAGTTAGGATACATGGACTACTGATTTTTCAACTTCATGGATGATTGAATTGTTGGCATTTGCACATATTTGTGTTGAAATGGGGTGGTTGGTTTGTTTCCCTTTTATCTTTTTTTTGGTTGAATCTAGGGTTTTTGATTTTCCCTATGGATTTTAAACAAACAGTGGAATCCATTGATTCCCCCTTTTTGGAATTATAAGTACAAATGTTTAGCAGTTAATCAAAGGTATACTAATTAATCATAATGATTGGGTAGAATGTTACTGCAGTTTGCTGAACAAAAATGGATTATGCTGGTTCCACGAATATTAATCCATAACCCAAAAATGGATTGTTGGTTTTCCATTTTTGCACAACACTGTTTCCTTGAACTGGATTCGACACTTGTATTATCTCTAGTGATTTGGCTATTTTATGAAGAATCAGGTAGCCATGTTTACTGTGCAAAAAAAACATAAAGCAATTACAATACATGGACTACTGATTTTTCAAGTTCATGGATTATTGAAAAGGTTTGCATCTTCCCCGATTTGTGAAAAAGGAATTGAGATCATGATGGGTTGATTCATGATGGGTTGGTTGATTTGTTCCCTTGTTAGACATTTTTATGCGTATCGAAATTTGGTTGATTCATGTTTAGTAATAGACATAAGGTAGACTAATTTAGCATGTTTTTCCTTATTGTTTTTAAAGACCATATCTTGAGTTAGATATGGATTGTTGGTTTCCCATAGTTGAGGGTGTAGATAGTTCGTAATGGATTAATGATTTACTACTGTCAAAAAGTTTGATATTATGACTTAATGATTTTGAGTGTTTGATGTATTGTTCAATACTCACCGTGGTATCCTAATAATTCATAAATGTTCTGTTGGGGGATTGGTTTTACAAATTCCACCATTGTCATAGGGGGTTGGGCAAAATGTGGCTAAAGTTTATAGCCTGTAATTTTTCCAGGAGTTAAAATCACTGAAGTTGGAACGGGACCAAGTCTAAAACCTGCCGGAAGCCCAAGAGTTGATGGTGACCCACCAACAAAGGGAAAATCGATAACCGATAAAGGTAAATGGCACATTGATGATGACCATTCACAGTTCAGACATATAACGTAAATTCAACATTCAGTTTGTGGGAAATTTGTTTGCCATGTTGATGCTTGGTTACGATGCTTAATACGTTTGATTTTTTGGATTTTGTTTTTATTATGAAAAGGAGTGAGGTCCCGGGGTAAGACTGTAGAGGAAGATGGTGGTCAAACAGTCTCCAGAAAAAGAAAATTGTCCAGTGGGAATGTGACGGGAATATCGGCTTCAAAGGTGAAGAGGGATACTAGAGTGGTGGTGGATGATACGCCCCCGTCAAATAAAAAATCGAAATTTCATTCAAGTAAGATAACACGAATGTTCCTTATTGTAATCGAAGGTAGACTAATTTAGCATGTTTTTCCTTATTGTCTGTAAACTAATTTAGCATGTTTTTTAACTTGCAGGGTTGGATGTTGAATTGAACAAAGTAAGTGGACAACCATCCTCTAAGAAAAGGTTGAGTCAAGAAGACGGTAAAGTTGGCAAGAAAATGAAGAAGGTCTGTAAGAGTGAACCAGCCAATGACACACCATTCAGATCAAGTCTTGGAGGGATAATCACACTTGTTAAGGGTTTGGGTTTGAGAGATTGTCACAAAAGTGTTTTGAAAAGGACTCCATTTTGGGGAATTTTTTAGGCAATCTTGGAAAACAAATTGAACAATTCGCAATGCCGCAAAAGTGATAAGTTGATAAAAGAAATAATCGAAATGTATGATCCTAAGGAGCAAAAATTCAGACTTGGTAAGACCTATGTGGAGATAACAAGGGCCGATATGGTTAGGGCATTTGGCATACAATGTGGGAAGGAATTTGTGAGCCTCCGTTCTGGTTGCAAAGAAGCAATAAAGTTTGTTACCCGGAGGCAAATCGAAGACACAAGGTGGACGACAAAGTCGGTGAAGGACCTTCTGACCGAATATGTGAAGAGTGATGAGCAAGACTACATAGAAGACGTCGTGAGGTTGCTGTGCTTGTTTTTGTGCCACACATTTTTCTTCCCTCCCGGAACAACGGTGAAATGGGTACATCTAGCACGGGTTGAAGATTTGGACAGGATCGGAGATTATGATTGGAACGGAGCAATAGTAAAGGAACTCATGACATCCGTAAAGAAACATCACGACAAACCAAGGAAGGTTACTGGATGTGTTATGGCCCTACTGGTACGTTCGATTTGTTAAGTTTTCCTTCAACATCGGCTTACTAATTACTGATTATGTTTTAATTGTATTGTGTAGTATTGGCTGTGTGAACACACAAACTTGATCAAGGCTCTTCATCCAGAACACACTCTAGGGATCATTAAGTGGAGCCTTCCAGCCTTGGTTTCCAAGTTTAAGAAGATATGGTTGAAGGATTTGAAACCTAAGCAGGTGAGCATCCGGTGTCATGTACATGACGTTTAGTTTAACCATGAATTAATCTAAAAAATCATGTTAGTTGAGTTAAAAAATCCTCAATATTGGCAGACAACCAATCACCAATACAATAAGATTAGAGATGCATTTATGATCTACCATAATTTAATGCATAGATAGTCTGACTTGGTTTATTGATTACCATGGTTTATAAATTTTTCTTTTTACATTTTTTGATTTAAAAAACATGCTCTACAGTTTAGTGGTCAATATGGTATCCTTATAAATCGTGCTTATTAGGTGCATCATATAATTGTGCTTCAGCCTAGATAGTTATGATATTTAAAAACTAATTAGGACATTATGGTATCCTAGAAAACCTGCTACACCGTATTAGTTTACTGAATATCATGTATCATAATCATATAGTGTTCACCTGCTACACCGTATAAATGTAGGTGTTACAAGAACTAGCAGATGTACCTGTCGTGTGTGATGGTGAGGAACTCGAAGATAAAGAAGTTGTGGACGATACTTTGAGGATGGAAGATGTGCTGAAATCGAACGAGACGTTGAATGCATCTACAGATAATGTACTTCACTGCCCTGAAGCCATGCCATCCCCGGTCACAGAGGTGCAAGTGCGGGTTACAGATAACTACCAAGGCGGACTATTCGGGTTGTATAGAGACGATGATGGGATTTTCCCCAGAACTTGTGAACAACAGGAAAATGATGAGGATGCAGGCACCGTTAGAGATCTGCGCGCTCACATTGCAGCTCTGGAAAGGTTGATGAAGGAAAAGGATGAAACGCATGCATTGGAAATTCGAAAAAAGGACGAGGAAATCGCTGGGATGAATGAAAAAATACAAAGACTAGTTGGGGAAAATGATAGGATGTGGGATGAACTTGCAGAGCACATAACA
The DNA here is from genome assembly GCA_036023075.1 of Gaultheria prostrata. NCBI lineage: Eukaryota > Viridiplantae > Streptophyta > Magnoliopsida > Ericales > Ericaceae > Gaultheria > Gaultheria prostrata. The sequence goes on along the minus strand of JAXBDA010000082.1, from coordinate 47,638 downwards.
CATGAGGTCACACAAGCTGCAATACCAACTTCAGAGGAAAAACAACGTTCACTAGTTACGAACCTTAAAGGTAAGACTAGGAAAGGAACCGAAAAAGAGGACTACGTGTACCCCGAGAAGCGAAGAACAAGAAATGCAGTGGTCCTTGATGAAGGAGTGGTCATCAAAGAAGTGATCAATATTGACTATGCGTAAGCATCGGAAAAGGCAGCTCCAAAACCTGTGGAAATCAAAGGACTGACAAAGATGCTGGTATTTCGCCTTTTATCAGATGAGGACAAAGACAAGATAGAACGTATTTGGAAGGAGGTAACTCGCAGGTATTATTTAGGCTTGTACATGGTGATGTCGTTAAACCATTATATTATTTACGTAGTTGACTCATTAAAATATACTTCGTGTGCTTCTGTGGTGGTAGCACAAATATTTGGTGGGGGACAATAGTACAGTGTTCCGTCTACGTTGAAGATTTAAGAGGTCTAATCATTGAAGGTGCAATAAGCGGAAATGTAAGTATCTTTACATTTACATTTTAAAAGATTGAGTACTATGAGTCCATGATGGCCGTCATCCAAATTCTTACTCTGTAAGTGATTGATGCATATGCGGAGTTCCTATTGATGAAACAGCAAATCAGGGTGGCAGATTTAAAGAAACAAAGTGAGGGAGGTGATTTAACACAAGGGTGGCCCAATGTGATGTCGTATGCTATGACAAGCAGCTTCTTGGTATGTTTAACCGTAACATAATAATGATTTAACTGTGCAACCTTCAACATTAATATTGAAATAATCATTTTAATGTTGGGTGCAGGCTTTACTATCTAAAAAAACGCATGATGAACGGAATAAAATACTTGGACACATGATTCATAAAACCAATACTTATCGGTACTTGTTATTTCCAATCCATCACAAATTCCATTGGACTTTGCTTGTAGTGGACAATGAGGAAGGAACCTGGAAGTTCTATAATTCGCTCCGTCGAAGGACCGTTGTGGATCAACATCTAGAGGCTGCGAAAGTAGTGGTATATACAATCATGCAACATGGGCTTTCCAATTACCACATCTTTCTAGGATGTCATTAAGTTCCCTATTTCTTTGTTCAAGAAACTTGCTATCGATAATTTAGGATGTCTCATTAAGTTCCGTTTTCTTTGTTTCAGAAACTTGTTGTCGATACTTACTCCAAAAGCACCTCGGAGGGGGTATTTTCCACACCAGATTGCCAAGATATCAAAGAGGAAGATGGCCCACAACAACAAGGGAATAGGTGAGTAAAATACATTGAAATAATATTTACTGTATACTATAGGACATGACTGACCTCCGATATTCTGGATATGTTACAGCCTAGACTGTGGAATTGTAGTATGCTACATTATCAGGCAATACTTCCGAAATGAACACGTGGGTACAAGGTTTCTGAAACAGGATTGTCGTATGTTGCGTGCTGAAATTCTACATGTTTTCCTGAATGATGGGTGTAACTCATGGACCTCAGAACAAGCAACTTGTGATGCGGTTGGCTATGCCGAACCAGTCAAGAAACAAGCACCCAACCGGAAGAAGAAATGACCTTTAGTCACATTGGTGGGGCACAATGTAGATGGTAGAACTTAAAATGTTTTGTTCTCTGGCAAACTTAGATTTTAATTGTCTGAATTTTTTGGCATGGTAGCATTAAGTTCTTGCTGCCTGGTTTTTGACTTTTTTCTAGTTTGAAGCGCATTTTTGGGACATGATAGCATTAAGTTCTTGCTGCCTGGTTTTTTACTTGATCCTGGCAATTTTGAAGCGCATTTTTTGGCATGGTAGTATTAACTTCTTGCTGCCTGGTTTTTTACTTGTTTATAGTTTGAAGTTGACATTGCCAAACTTGTATGTTCCCTTCCCCTGTAGATAGTATTGGATGTCATGGGTCAGTGGAATTTTTTAGAATTTTTTGCTTGTTAGTTTCACATTTCATTCACCTTCGTCCATATCATTTCTGATTCCAAAACAGGTACAAGAAATAAGGTAACCTAACAAGTGAGGGGACTTGTATTAGATAATAATCAAACATGGTGAATTGACGTTCCATGTTTATTGTTTTCAAATGACCGTTGTACTTAAAAATATTTTTTGGAGGCTAACACGGTGTATCCATTTATAATGTTTTGAAACGAAAAATTCTTCTTCCATTTTAAAATATTTTTTGGAGGCTAACATGGTGTATCCATTTATAATGTTTTGAAACGAAAAATTCTTCTTCCATTTTAAAATATTTTTTGGAGGCTAACATGGTGTATCCATTTATAATGTTTTGAAATGAAAAATTCTGGTAAGTGCAAACTCCACGGTTAATTTATATAAACTCCACGATTTTTTTATGATGTTTTCTGACTCCAAATGCCTTCTAGTTTGAAACCTACATGGTGAAAATTCCAAAACCAATGTAATTTGATGAACCAATAAACCATATTTACTATGTGGTTTCCAAACTTTGGAATATGCTAAATCTGATACCATGTTTAATGCGCAAAAGTGACCATCGTCCATATCATTTATGAATTTCCTTATCATGTGTACTTTGTCCAAATGACCGTTGTGCCTTAGCGTTCTAGATTGATTAGGGATAATGGAAATTGCCTTTATTGTATAAACGGATATCATATTCATTTGGTCGGTTCAAAAGTTTTGATTACACTTTTTGCAACTTGGAATACTATTATACCGTTCATCCGTTTATTCAATGGCATAATAGTATATCATATTCATTATATCGGTTCAAAAATTTCGAATATGGTTAAATCAGCAACCTTAATTATTGTACCAAAATCCAACATCCAATTTAAATGGCAAAACAGAAATCCATGAAACTAATAGAATGGAAATAACACAAAAACAAACGTGAAAATTATAGCTTGGAAACGAAGATCAATGAGACAATTGACCTTGGTCCTAAAATTAAAGAAGCTCAAAATGAAATTGAAGTAAGAGCTAACTGGCGTAATAAAACTTATGCTATCCCCGATGAGCCAACAAAGGCTACATGGGTTCCGTACATGTTGTCCTGTTATGGTTTCCAAACTTGTGACACCTCCCGCACCTCATCTTGGGCAACTTCTCTCCGCAGGACGGTATGCGACGAGTCTTAGGCCTTCCCGGTGGTTTCTTGCTCAAAGGAGGAAGTATGACATCTTCATTGATTGGACGTTGCGGCATCCACACAGTAGGTATTGGAGATATGGAATGCGAATATGAAGCACGATATGTCTCTGTGTAGTAGTACGGATCAACATAATCACTGAGGTCCTTACCAGAATTAGCAATAACACCTACAGCGTGGCAGCACGGAAACCCATCCTGCTGCCATTTTCTGCAAGAACAAATTCTTCAGACAAGATCAATGGTAACAGTAGGCTGCGAGTGCACCTCATAAACCTCATACCCCGAACGCAACACCACTCATGTCCTTGATTCCTGGTAAGAGTCGAACAACTTCCTATCCATTTCCGGGCAAATTTTACCAACCCACTGGCTTGCAATCTCCCTCCTCTCAACAATCATATTCATAATTTTCACCCGAATGGCATCCGCCAAGTTCCTAACGGGGAGGTAGCGCTCATCCTTGATCCATGAATTAAATGACTCCGCAACGTTTGAATACATTTCACCATATCGGCATCCTGGAAAGTGCACAGTGCTCCAATGTTGAACGGGAAGATTCTTAAGGAACTCAGCAACTCTAGTACCGCCTTCAGTCACCATCCTATAAATGTAATGCTGGAACAACTCCACGGTGGTGGCATAAGCACTCTGTTGCAGCAAAAACACCAACGACTCCCTATAACCAGCTGGAGTACCACGCAGATAGTACCTCAAGTTGAATTTCAAATGGAACAGACAATACCCATGAGGAGAGTTTGGAAAGACGGCCTTCATTGCCTCCAACAATCCAAGGTTCCGATCGGAAACAAAAGTGATCCTCCTGTCATTATCGAGTATGAACTTCAACTGTTTTAGGAACCATAGCCAATTATCACGATTTTCAGAATCAACAACAGCAAAACACAACGGGAAAATCTCTAAAAGAAAAAAAAAGGGGTTTCGTTAGTACAAGATACGTACGACAAAACAACAAAATGTCAGAACATGGAAAACGCATATGCCATTATGTTAAAGAGAATTAGCTGATCCAAAAATTTCAAAGTGAGCTTGGTTCATTTGCTGAAGTGCATTATTACTCTACATACAACCGGTAAAAAAATGAACATCAGAATATGGAAACCTATCACACCATGATTACTTTATTACATTTCCATTACTAAATTATGGAGGATGAACAGACGATGTTGACCAGAAAATGCTCATAGAGGAATAATACTTGGACAATTTATTACCATCGTTACCGGTTTTGCCGGTAGCGCCAAGCAAATGTCCCTTCTGCCTCCCTTTTAGGAATGTACCATCAAGAAAAAGTATGGGCCGACAATGACTAAACCCATTAATGCATGCACCGAAAGCAACGAACAACCTTTTGAAGCGTTTGGTTGCCTCATCAATCTCTAACACAATGTGACTACCGGGATTTGTATCTTGGGCGGCACGGACATACCATTTCAAACTTGAAAATGAATTCTGATAATCCCCAAAAACCGCCCCCCTAGCCTTCTCCACCGCCCACCATGCTTGGTGATATGAAATATCCAGCCCGTACTCCCTCTTCATTTCCGTAATTATGTCAGTAGGTGACTTCTTGGATTTGGCCCGGACATCCTCTACAATAAGACTTCCAATTAACTCAGATGTGGCTCGTGGATTCTTTGTTGTCCTCAATACTTCACCGCATTTGTGCTCATCGATGAATTTTTGAATGAAGAAATAACCATTAGATTGAAAAACCCTGCCATGAACCTCCCACATACATTTCTTCTCCTCATTCCTATGTTTGCAATGCGCCGTAACACGCTCCTTATCATTCTTCACAAGGACATATTCAATCCCACGTTCGACGCAATACTTTTTTAAAACCTCCCGAAATTCAATCACACCACCTACAAACTTCTGACCAACACTTTTAATCCCAAATGCCCAGTCAGCCGACTTCAAAACCCTTTTTTTGTGAGATACAAACGATGGGGTTACCATATCATCATCATCATCCACGTTAGGTGTGAAACTCCTTTTGCTGGGTTGAGACATTTGTCCGCTTGATCTCCCGCAATTGCATTTTGGGTCAGCCATAGTAAATTCCAATGACCCATCTTCAACCAAAACTTCAATATCATTTATTGCCCCAGCCTGTGCAAGCTCCAACAATGTCGCCAAACCTTCATCGTCCTCCATTACAATAGGTTCGTTGTTAATCATTGAGTATAACGAGTGTTTCGGGATCCAATTCAACCCACCTATTACATATCTTCTCCATAACTGCTCCGAAATCCATTCCGCTCTTAATGACTACGGGACAAAACTTGCCACCGTATTTGCAAACCAGAATCAAATCCTCCTCCATCGTAAATGATAAACTGGGTTAACATGGAAAAGGAAACAAGAACATTAGTGTTGAAACAGCAAAAAAGGGGGTATAGGATAACAAACGAACAAAGGGTACTGGGTTACCATGTTTTAGTGCGAAAAATCGACGATTGTCTGTTAAACTTAGAACTTAACTCGCAAAAAATATGGAAGAAAAATATGGTATCTTATCAAACCCGTCAAAGCTGTATGATTTATACGAAAATAAAGCGTATTGATTTATTTATCATCTTAAGTTCACACATCAAAATATTGAAAGTTTTTGCAAATTTAAAAAACAAAAAAAGTTACTGCGATAGAGATTAGAGTATGGTTGATGACAAAGAAGAACTCAAAAGAATGGTGATGTAGCATACCTTTTCGGATACCCGCAAAGTTACTTGAATTGCTCTTGAATTGCTTGATTAAAACTTTTTAATACAACCAATTGGCTGCTCTTTTCAATGAATCAAGAATGATCGGAAAGATGGAGTACTGTTGATTGTTCTTCACTTAGGACTATAGTTTTCGAAATTCAAATTCACCTAAAAAAAAGGAAATGAATCAGCTAGTTCAAAAATTGAACAATAAGGGGAAATCCAATCTGTTCGGATGATTGAAAATCACCGGAAATTGAGGCCAAAATGGTGACCAATTAATGACTTGATTTCCCTTCCTTAAAACAGGATGGAATGATCCGAAATGTTAGGTCCAGTAATTAGTAATTATGTATTATAAAATATATTTGGTAGTAAATCAATCAATAATGGCACAATGGTCAGATTAGACAATTACAGGATGGAAGAATAACGATTCAAATGTGATAGGATGGGATACTAAGGACAATTTCTAAACAGGATGAGAAAATAAATTTCTCAAAACTTAATTTGATATGGAACATTGGACAAAAACAAATATAGGCATAAATTTGAGTAAAGGTTCCATTAATAGCATAATTGTAAATTTTGATTGAGAGAAAATAACCTTAAAACTTTGGGGGTTGAAAAATTTGAGTAAAGATCTGATTCAAACCAAATTTGGTAATGGCTTTGAGTAAGGAGTGGAGTGGAGTGGTATTTTTGATATTTTTACTTTAATTTGCCTTTTGAGTGTAAATTTTAGTAAGGAGCGGAGATGCTCTTATGCACCAACCCTATAAATTTTGAGCAAAAAGTCGCGAAAAAAAAAAGGAGAGAGAGAACAAAAAATCTCTCTCTAAGAGCATCTCCAGCCTTCGCCACCCAAATTCAAAATTTGGGCAAAATCCTCAAAAATCCATCTCCAATGGATAACACAAATCCCTCCCCATTTTGGGTTTCACCCATTTCTTTTTCTAATTTGGGGACAACCTAGATTCAGACCTATTTTTCTAACAGCTAGATTTAAGAGAGAGAGATGAGACGAGAGATTGTTTCTAAGGTTGTCGGAGACTCTTAAGCTTCATCAAAGAGGCTTGTTTCTTGCTGGAGATCGATGTCTTGAGCTTCATCAAAGAGGCTTGTTTCTTGCTGGAGATCGATGTCTTGAGCTTCACCAGAGTTTACTAAGCTTCACTAAAGTTTTACAGAGCTTCGTCGGAGATTTACATGAGATCATCGGATGTGAGTTAGCCGGAGTTTTAGTGCGTATAGATTGCGATGGAGAAGGCTAGATGAATGAGAGAGATAGAGCGAAAGACGGGAGACTGTTTCTAAGGTTGCCGGAGAGAGTCTTAAGCTTCATCGAAGAGATTTGTTTTCTCGCTAGAGATCGGTGTCTTGAGCTTCGTCAGAGCTTTACTGAGCTTCACCAGAGTTTTATAGAGCTTCGTTGGACATTTACATGCGATCGCCGCAGTTTTAGTGCGTACAGATTGCGATGGAGAAGGCAGATGTGGTGGAAGATACAAGATTTGGTACAAAATGGGTAAAAATAAAAGAGGGGATTGGAGATGCTCTAAGGCTCTCTTCGTTTTGGGCAGAAAACATTTTCTATGGATGATATTTTCCGGTGTTTGGTAATCTGGCGAACAAGAAATAACGGAAAATGTTTTCATAGTCAACAAGAAGTCAACGGAACAAATTTTAAAAATACTCCCTCCGTCTTAAAATGATTGTCTCCTAAGAAAAGATGTTTAATTTTCAGATAGAGAAACAAAGTAATTCCCTTGATAATTTTTTTTTATTTCTTTCTACGAAATTTTAAAACTAATCGAGATCTTTAATTTAATGCGAAGAAACTCGAAAAAAATATGTACAAAATTACTTTATTTTTTTATCCGAAAATTACATATCTTTTTTGTTTGGGACAATCATTATAGGACGGAGGAAATACACAACAAGATGATTTGATTTGATCAATAACTATCGATACCCGCTCCATTATATACAAACCAAACAGGTTGGGTAACTTGAAGAGATGATTACAACAATGAACAAAATACTTGTCAAAAGTGTAAATTTGAAAATGAAGTCATAAATGAAAATTGATTAACAATTAATGACTTGTAAATAATTAGGGTCATGTTAACATATGCCCAGGGGCACATAATACAAGTGCATTAACTGCTCTATTTAGCTCCACTATCATAGGGAATGTAAGGGTAAAACTGGAGTCATAAATTTCACTTTTTCAAAACCTAACTTACTAAAGTAATGGACGAAAATGCCCTAGTTTAAGATTTGGCATGTGGAATTTAAAAACCCAACAACACAGTCACATATGCACCCAGAAAGTTAACCCATTTCAATGTTTTACTGTATCATACGTAATATGATTACTAATTACAAAAAAAAATATCCGTGAAAAAAATTACAAAATTAAATAGGAAAACATATCTTTTTAGACGTTTGAAAATACACGTATGCTTATAATGAAAATTCAAAATGGACGGATGTACTGTAGTAATATTTATATATTTTTTTAATGTAAAACAAAACCTACACAATACATTGAAGATTACATTTTTTTCAGAAAAATACTTCTCTTAAGCAAGGCCCTCTCTGACTAAGATCTTGCTCCGCCATTACTATAGCCCCCCTTTTCTCTTTTCTTCTTTCTTTTATTGCAATAGTTCTGCTCGCGAGAGTTTTTTTTTCTTGTTTTTATTTGCTATGAACTCCAACTTGAGGCAATTGTTAAGGAATGGGATCAAACAAAAAAGAAATGAAAAGAAAAAGAAAAGGTTTCAGGATTGGGAATTGGGGAAATTGAAATGAGAATGCAGGGAAAGAAAAAGAGGGTGTTTTGGTCTCTTGCTCCATAATTGCCAAATACATTAACTACTTTTCTAGTTTCCAATAAAAATGGGTGTAGTTGTTACTATTATTTAATGGTCACTAACATATGCCGTTGGGGCATACATTAACAAAAGCGAAATAATTACAACAACACAATCAATGTTCTCATTATAAAGAGAGATCAAGGCTGAAAGCAAAGGAGAAATAAAACTTTCTAAAACTGAAAGCTGAGGGGATTGGAGAGTACTCGAGAGGAACAATGGGAAAGTTAATAAATGTTGTGGGGCATGTGTAAGTAGGTATTTATTGATTATTACAACAACACAATCAATGTTCTCATTATAAAGAGAGATCAAGGCTGAAAGCAAAGGAGAAATAAAACTTTCTAAAACTGAAAGCTGAGGGGATTGGAGAGTACTCGAGAGGAACAATGGGAAAGTTAATAAATGTTGTGGGGCATGTGTAAGTAGGTATTTATTGATTCCGCGCTGGTGCAAGGGTACATCATTCCATCTCAACCGTCTAAAAGCGTTTTGGATGTTCAGGATTTTAGACAAACTCTTTGCGCGAATAGTTTAAGCTCTTTGTGCGAATAGTTTGTAAAAAAACATTCAAAACGTTTTTGGACGGTTGAGATGGGTTGTGTACACTTGGGGTACAAAAAGGGTGGTGTACCCATAGACGTGTTCTGATTGATTTCATCCATTGATTTCTTGGTACTTTTCAGGTGCAAGGCACACCCTTGGAGCAAGTCCAACCCTCACTCAATTTTAAACTCAGATTTGAGTGAAAGTTTGAGTAAAAGCTCAATCTGATATGACCAACTCCAGTCCTTAAACTCAGATTTTCTAGGGTTCCACTGCCACCACCACACGCCGCCTCTCGCCGACGCCATCGTGAACCACCAACGCCGCCGCCTAACCAGGTCTCTCTCTCTCTTTCTCTCCTTCTCCTGTGACTCTCTTCTTCAACGAAGATCGACCACTAGAAACCGGAGTTGACGGTGGGCAACCTCACGATTTGTGTTCCACGACGAGCGATCTCTCTTCTTCCACGACTGACCTCACTCTCTTCTTCCACGACGAGCGACCTCACGATCTGTGTTCTGCTACCCTCGCCGGAGTTTACGGCGGCGGCGGAGTTCCGGTGGTGCTCCGACGGCAGAGTTCCGGTGACGAGCACCACTGCCAGGTTACCATTGAAAATTTGGGTAAAGGGTTGAGTTCCCCTTGATTTGGGTAAAGATCTGAATAAAACTCACTTTGGGTTGAGTTTGAGTCAAAGGTTGGAGGTGAGTTTTGGGGGGGTTTTACTCAGATTTTGACTTTGAGTTTGGGTTTGAGTAAGGGCTGGAGTTGCTCTTATCTGTTTGCCAACCAACAAAAATAAAAGGACCTTGCCTACTACAAAAACACTTCCAAATTAAGTGTTCATCTCCACAAACAATGTTTCAGGTTTGTGAAGTATTGTATAAACAATTTGAACTATTAAAAATACTTTTGGGCTGCTATTGCCATGTCCTTTGTATTCAAAACATAGATGGTAGAGAAATCCGATTCTAGAAAGAAATGAACCAAAGTGAGTCCATATTTACCCGATTTGGGGATGTCACTTCTCTTAATTTTGAGGTTATTACCACAAAGGATACCCGGTTTCAGCTTAAAAAACACAGATAATTTTATGAGAGGGTGAAAACTGATTTTGGACATCCTTCGTGGGACGGAAAGAGTATTTCAATTTCCAAACCGCAAACAGACATCATCCACAACAATACAAACGTGAAGAATATATTACAATTACAACAGTCCACTCACAAATCCTCATCTCATATCTTATACCTGTTAAACAAATAACAATGGAAAATCTTTTACACAAACAATGCGGGGAAATCTTTTATTCAAGTGACATCCACTAAAAGAGAACTGGAAAATGCAGCGTGTTCTTAGGCATGAGATGGTGAAGGTGGCAGGGGAGACTTGTGTTTGTTGAAAAACTTCCGTGGAGTCGTTGGAATCGGAGGGAGTTGAGGGATTGGAGGAGCTTTAGGGATTTTAGGGAATGATTTGTGTGGTAGAGGTGGAAGCGGCTTTTCAATTGCTGGTGTGGGCGGTAGAACCGGCTTAATGAATATTGGTGTTTGTGTAGGTGCTGGAGAAGGTGCAGGAAGTGGCTTGTGGTATGTTGGAGCCGGTGGAGGATTTGGCTTCTTGTAAACGGGAAGAGGCGGAGCGAGTGGTTTGGTGTATACTGGAGCTGGTGGAGGAAGTGGTTTCTTGAAAACTGGAGAGGGAGGTGGTAGAAATTGCCCGTAATCCGGACTCGGTGGTGGATTAAATGTTGGAACTGAAGGAGGAAGTGGCTTCTTGTAAGTTGGAGTAGGTGGTGGAATTGGCTTCTTGTAGATTGGAACTGGTGGTGGAAGTGGCTTCTTGTAAGTTGGAACTGATGGTGGAATTGGCTCTATGGAAGGTGGTGAAAGAGGGGGTTGAGACACTACTGGCATTGGTGGTGGCACCAAGTTATTGTACGCTGGGCTTGGTGTTGGGTTGTAGTATACTGGCACTGGTGGTGGAGGTGGGGAGGCATCGGGTTGCGATGGAGGTGGGCTGTGGTATACTGGCAGTGGCAATGGTGGTGGTGAGGCCTCGGGTTGCGGTGGAGGTGGGCTGTCGTATACCGGTATCACTGGTGTGGGGTGACTTGGTGGAGGAGAACAAAAGGGAAAACCAGGCAATTTGGGTAATGGTGGGAAAAAAAGCCACAAGAAGTCAGAACTGCAGTTTTTGGGAGAAAATTTCAGATTTCCATTCAATCCAAACACTTTTTTCCCATTTCCTTTTGATCTAAAAACAACTTTTGAGGCCTCTTGATCGTTGTGATTTGGGCACGGTGCACCGGACGCACTGAGAAGCTGTGCAAAGCAATCCTCTTCCAAATTTTCTGCAATATCATTTTTAGGTAGAGCTGCTTTGAATTTCCCTTCTTGATTAAGTTCACTTTTCCCTCTTGTTTTGAGCATCCCATTTTCAGACTTGCAGTTTATAGTCACATGAAGCCCTGCACAGTACGTTCCAATGAGATCAACAACAAAGTATGGAAATAAAAGAATGAGAAGTACCCGGAAAATTTATAAATTTCCTGTTTATCGGCCTGTGACGACAATCTGAATGAATTTCGATTGCATATCTGAGTCTCTTTTCTGAATTTTTTTCTATAGACATAGCACGATAGACTATTGTGTGATTTACTTCTTGCGAGGCTCTGTCTGATGATGACACAATATTGTTAGTAAAATATGTAAATGTTGTATTTTTATGTACATAGTACACACATTCATGGATGTATAGACATAGTGAGCTAGGGCTTTAAAATCGTGGTATTGAGATACATAATGGTATCGATGGTACCAACCCTGTATAAGGTGGTACCATATAATATATTGGCAAATAACTGCATCTTTTTCAAGGTCCAAAATCCCGTTATGTAACAGCCAATACAATACGTAATGGTCTATATTCACAACCACGGATATAGTACTATAATTTCTACGTAACAAATTAAGACCAACCATGTATATATTATAATCTATACGTATATATGATTTTTACAAATTCATACTACCTGAGAAGGCCTGACTGGTCTTGATATTGTGCTGCTTACAATCTGCACATTCCACACTCCCCACCACCTCCACTGTCTCATTGTCACCATAGCAGCTGTTTGCAGCTAATACCAAGAAAACCCAGAAGCCAAACACTGCCACTCTACAAGCCAAAAACATTTGAGACTCTCTTATCAAAAACCCAAAAGAAATTTCAGCTCTTTTTGTTGTTTGGCTCAATGGTACAAGTGATCCATTATTTGAGGAATTTATAAGCACTTGAGGAAGTGATTGGATGGACCAAATTGGTTGACACAAGTGCAGAGCTGAAAAAGACTACTCCTACTTTTTAAAGCTCAACCGCCTTTTCTCGATCAAGCCATTATATCATACATTCATACACTTATTGATTGTGCATTCAAACTGAGGTGACCTAACAGTTCCTTTCCATGTTTCTCTCTGCTGGCAAGAAGTAAACTGCACAAGTTTTTAGGTGATGGTAGACTTGGCATGCAAGAAGTGAAAGGCACAAATTGTTAGGTGGGTGGACTGAATGGAATACATTATTCCAGCAACTATATGTTTCGTTTTGACCCAAGGCCTCCAGATTACCTTACCGATAGGACATTATTGACGAATCAGAAGAATCGATTAAAAACACTTTTGGACGGTTAAGATCACTTAGATCACTTTATGCGGTCCAATCTTGGATGGCAGACAAGCCATCTTCTTTTCCTTTTTCTATTTGAAAAAGGGTTAGCTAGGGTAAAGAGGACGGAGGCAAGTGGTTACAAGCCCAAGTGCATAGCTAAAAGAACAAATTAGAAACACTCCTCAAAATTTGAAAAGCTTGTGAAAAATATTATATAAAAGTGGGTCTCAAGTTACGTCACTGTCACGCGACTTAATATTGCAATTGGCAAGATTATTTCCGAGTTACCAATAAAAAATTGTACTCCGTATTCCTTTTCCTTTTTGTTTTGCTAGCTTATTTGGTTATTACTTTTAATTAATAACAAGGGTACATATAATTTTCCAAATGGGCAAAAGAAATTTTGATTATTTCTGTTTTGGAATCCCCCTCAGTGTGAGGTTTCCATTACTAGTTACTAGGAGTACCAAGTCATTTGAAAGACAATAGTACAAAAATATCACACTCCTTTTGATTATGCATTCAATGTTTCATTTACGCAACATAAGGTTGCTGTTGGTGAGATGGCCCCCAAAACTCGTACTTAGGGATGGGCATGGGATAGATTGGGGCTGGAGAGTATTATCTCCACCCCCGATCCCCAAACTTCTTTCCCATATTCATCCCCTACCCGATCTCCATCGGAGCTTTATTTTCATTCTCCATCCCCACTCCAAATGGGAAACGGGGATCCCCATAGAGATTCGGGGATCCAATCATTTAAAAAAAAAAAAAACAGATTAGCTACAAATTAAATGCTAAATCCCAATTACAAATTACTAGAATCCTAGTCACATATTACAAAAGAAAATAGGAAGCAATCCTTGTATGTTCCGCAACAATTTTACAACAACAAGCAGCTACGAGGAAAAAGAAGACAATATCGAAGCACCGGTCACCAAGTATACCCGCAGCAAATGACTAGTATCCAAAGCACAACACTAACTGCCATCAAGAGAAAACCTAAACATAATTAAAGTTCAACTATGTTTCGAGAAATTTAGTGTGACCCCATATGTTTGGAGAAAATTTAGTGAGACCCTAAAGTTTCATAACTCATGACTAGACCCCTATATTTGGGGGATTCGGGGACGGGGCGGGGACATGCCTATCTCCACCCCCACCCGATCACCTAACATTTAAAAAAAAAAATCCCCATATCCTATCCAATCTCCAAACAGATCTCCATATTGTCGATCTATTCTGATTGGGAATTGGATCGGATTAGGACGGATCGGAGGAAATAACCAACCCTACCCATACTCCATATTCGTTTCTCTTTCTCTCTTTTGGTTTGCTTGCTTATTTACTCATTATGGGTACATGATTTACTTTTCCCAAATGAGGAAAATGAACGTCAAACCGTTTTGTGTATTTCGAACCCAACTTGAGTACCAAGCCCTAAGACTTTATTCTAGAGGTTGGATATGACATATCGAGGAGAGATTTTGTAATTGAAACAAAACGTTAGACCTCTTCAGCTCAAAATTTCAAGTTATCAAAACGGGACCTTAGCCATTTAAGTGGACACAAGAAGCCAGAACCCACAAGAGAGCCTGGAGAGCTGGAAATAGCAGCTGTACACAGAATTAACATCTCATCATTAACGCATTCTCAACAAAATATCAGTCATACGACTGCATAATGCTCTACAGTAATTGAATCCGGCTGTTAAATTATCAAATCCCTCAGTATCATGACGGAAAATGATCCCTTCAGTTCACTTGCGAACGGAGAAATTGGTGCAAGAAGAGAATTGTTCTCAGGACAAAATGAAGTATAAAGAAAAAGAATAAGAAAAATATTTTCCTACATGTGTCCACAATTAATAAAAGATATTTGTGAAACAATTAAAAGGCAATTTAGTTGTATAGGAAACTAGTACAAATTGTGTCTTTTGCAAAGTTTTGAGAAAGAACTAATCCTAGAGGAAAAGTTAGAGACCCGTGTCCCAGCAACTTTTCTGCTTATTGAACACCCACAAAGTACAGGGTAGTCCAACATTCCCGTATTTTTCTTTCCTTTCCTTGCAACTGAACGGAAACGAACTCCCCTTCTTTTTCTTTCTTGGAAAAACAAGACCATCGATCAAGTATATTAGCGCACTGAAGTACCAAGCTATATATATTCCAAAACAAGAAAAATATCGAGCTATAATGGCTACTCACCACTGGTCGAAGATATTCGATGAGTAACTGAAGGCTGCCTCAGAAGGAATTGCCAAATACAAAACGGAGCTAATTCTCGAACAATCGCCAGAAAAGTGAAAACACATTCTGAAAGAGTTGGTTATTTCCATCAACCATATTCAACTCTACAGTTCACACATCCATCCATTGAAAAACCGACAGGTGACAACAATCAAATCGGAAAGCAGAATAAGCATATCCGGAAAACTTTTAAGATCGACAAAACTGTATCTTTTCTACCTGAAATTGCGGTTAGTTTAGCTTTAAAAAAAGGCTCAGTTTTCTGTCTCTCCAAGAAAATGAAATGCCGTAAGTCTTTCTCAAGCTACAACAGAGGGGAAAGATTTTCCTGGCCTAGTTTCCCAACTACTTCACTTTTTGGGTAGTTCAAGATCTCCACATGCCTAATATGAACTACCGAGGATCTAAGCATCATGAAATTGCTTCATGCGGCTCGTCTACTTCTTCTTTTTCGATTTGCTGGACAATGACTGAGTATACGCAGTTCCCTGAGAGGAGACAGAGATTTAGTCATCAAAATTCGTTCTGGAACTCCCAGTTACAATCAAATTCAATTCGAGATTAGGTAAAACTGAGTTCAGAAAAGAAGAGCACACCTGCAGCCATTCATCCATCGAAGCATCAGTTGTCTTTGTTCCAACTTCGACCTTTGACGCCCTCTTAGTTCTCTGAGTATTAAAATATACGGGGAAATAACTGTCTAAGAGTTTGTTTTAAGGAAGAAACAACAGGTAATGTAAAATAGATAATTCATGGAAATAAAGCACAAGGCAAAAATCATATTCATGTCCTTGATTCGACAGTCTAAAAAAAAAAAAAGGACCTATCAGAATAAAAAATGTAGAAACAAATAGAGAGACTAGAGAAGCTTCATTATTTCTATGAATAATTTTAAAATAGTAAAGATTAGCATATGAAGTCAGGAACATAGAAAAGGAGGGCAACAAAGGTGCTATCTCCATCTAAAACAGCAAAAAACAATATCAGAAACGGAAAATGTACAAACAAATAGAGAGACCGCAGAAGCTCATCATTTCTGTGGATAACTATGAAAATAGTAAAGATTACCATATGAACTAGTGAACAGAAAAAAGGAGGGCAAAAAAGCTGCTATCTCCATCTGAAACAGCAACCAAAATGCAAGACAGAGGTCGCATGCACTCAACAATTTGACAGTCAACCAGATTCCCAGAGAATACTACCACAGACTAGCTTATGAAGTCATTAACAGAAAAAAGGAGGGCAACAAGGGTGCTATCTCCATCCGAACCAGAAAAAAAAAAAAAATGCAAGTCAGAGGTCGCATGCACTCAACAATTTGACATCATCCACATTCCAAGAGAATACTACTGTACTGCATAGCAAGCTTTGTACAAATGCTGGCTACAAGGGCAATTTCAGAAATCCAAAACAACCCAACCCTCTCAGACTCGTAAAAAATTAAACATGGGCAGCCATTTAGATTATTTCATCCTTAAACCCACAATCCAAAGTCTTGATAATGGCAATGCAAAATATCGAAGAATATCTACTGTGAAGGAAGACAAAAAAATCGTGCATTAAGGCATCAAAGCATGTAATAACCTTAGAGAAGTGCTCTATCTGACTACGAATCCATATTCCAAGAAGGCCAAGCAGCGCTATTCCAAGGCAAAACAGGAAAACAGACTCAACACTGAGAGGGCCACCAGCTTCAGTAACTTCAATGGTACTATTGTAAAATGTACTCTGGTATGGATGCTGATCTATCTCATAGACAATGGTGCCCACAAGATCAAATGTTCCAGCCTGAAACAAAAAGACCAAGATTGCTCAAGCTCCAGCAAAAAGACTTGTCGGAATTCAAAATCAGAACCTCTACTTAACTATGGAACGTTTTTAAGGATAGTAGTAAGGCACACATGAACGACCAGCGCAGTGGTATACCTGCAAAAATTTGTGGACGGCAAAGACATATGGAAAAGCAGCCTGTGCTGAGGGAGGAACTGAAGCATTGTTAAAAACCTACATACAGAATGCAAACATAACGGTGAGCAACCAGTCGATAGAGCTAAATTACAAACATTAACGCTATAAGTAACAACGGAACCAATAATGAGATAAAGCCTGTCTACCACAAGAGCTGTAGAAACACCGATTATCATTAGACTCGTAGGAAAAAAAGAAAGGCGATAAAGCCAAAAGATTGATAACAGTTACCACTCTACAGCTCCTATTACTATCCATTCAAGAAAATGTGCTGCCAGAGTCCGAAATGTGAGTGTCTCAAACCCATCCACAACATGTCTTCAGATATGTCCATAATATTGTTCAATTATTGTATGTGAGGGATACATAGCCAACATGCCAAATTAAATTTGGGCCCACGAAGCTTGCTGTAATTTTCTTTCACGCGAGAAAAGGACGGTCCTTGTGTAGGAATTTTAATCTTGCTTATGGTAGGGACAAAAAAATAAAATAAAAAACTAAAGCAAAGGCTACTGCATAACCCAAGTTTTCCACACCAGGAAGTGATCTAGGAAGAGGAGTTAACGGAATAAGAGGAAATAACTAAACTCCAATTTATTTCATCACCTTCCTCGTTTTCTTCTTTCGATCCTTCTTTGTTTTCTGAATCGATGTTAGCCTTACTTCAATTGATCCTTGGAGTCATGTAGCTCATATACCAATGCCGAGACTTAAGTCATGGATTAGTTCCCCACTCCCCGTCCAGGGGATGTACACCTTGTCCAGCTTGGGGAGAACCACTGGATCATATTAGGCAATGGCCCCTAAATTTTCAAGTTGATACATTTAAACCCAATTTTTCCTTCATACTTTAAAGTACATATACAAATTACTATCTCCCTTTCAAGATGTTTCCACAAGAAGAAAACTCTTCAAAGAATGCGCCTAGCTCAATAGAGCCTCCAAGTCTCCAACCCAATGCCTTACGTGCTCTAGTGCACATCAACAGATACTTAGTGGAAATCACTTGGTATAAGATGGGTGAAAGAAAGGACCGTAGTATACTCCCCTGCATTGCAAGTCAACCCGGTTGCCATATACTCCCTCTGTCAGTCTGTCCCATTTTAAATGCCCCCTACGTAAAGTCGTGCCATTTTGATTTTAAGGAAAACATATTTCTAGATATTTTTTAAAAATTTTTTTTACACCATTCAAAATTACTAATTGAGATCTTTTGAACGGTAAAAAAAAAAATTAAAAAAAGTAATTCCGAAAGTATTTTATTTTTTAAGGTCAAACATGCACGGTCTCCCGTAGGGAACATTTAAATTGGGACGGAGGGAGTATCTCGTATCGAAGTGTACATCTATGTTTATTGATCTTGGTATCCATAGTCCAGCCATCCTACATAGTTTACCACCTTTCCCCAAATCTCCTTTAACACCAAGAGGTACAATGTGTTTTGAAGATCATATTACCAAACAAACCAAGTAAACCACACGCGTCTCCCGATTTTTTAGGCATAAGCTGCCGTATGAACATAACAACAACCGGTTTGAAAGAACCATAACCAGATAGAAAGTAAAGAAAGCTAAGTATTGTAAACTGGAAGGAGTGAAGAAAATTTAGATACAACAAAACCGTGCAGGAGTAGTCAATAAGCAAATATGCAGTAGTCCATGAGCAAATACTTACCTGTGTGGATAGATTTTGGATCAACATACGGGGTTCATAAGAAAGATGAACAGTGGCCTTGATAGCAATGACATTCACACTCGATTCACCTGTTGTGATCATCATCCAAGAGTAGCAATTCAGGTAGCTCACTGGTACTTGACACCACTCACTCGAAAAGGCAAGGAAGAACAACAGAAAATGGTAGTGTGCAAATTTTAAAGGAGCATAAGGTTACAAAATGACAAAGAAACTGCCAGACTTTTACAAGAACATCAATATCATCGAGGTTATAACCTATGTCTTGCCTTCCAGGTTTCCACTAATGACTAAACATAAACAAAACTAAGTAATAACAATACTGAGTAGCAAAATATTACCCTCATTTCTCATTCCAACTACAAGTTCACATTCTTCCCCTGCAGTCACAGCTACATAAAGAAAGAAATCAAGTCAGAAACACCACCACCAAAACAAAACATTATCTGCTATGACAGAAATGAAACCAAAAGAAAAATACATTATTGACCAAATTGATGAGATTCTCACATCGTAAAGGATTTTTTGGGAAAACGCATACTGTTTCCACATCTGGAGCTGGACTGAAGCTGCCGTCCCCGTAATCTTGGATATCCTCGCCAACAATCCCGACTTCTTCCATAGCTTCTTCAGCAGCTTCAGCAACTTCTACATCCATGTCTGATTGACATCTAGCAACTGTCAAGCAACATGTAAATATATTAACAAACTTCCACGTCACCTCCATTATTCGCAAAATATGATAAATATCCAGAACCCAGTAACTAGCAAGTGAAAAAACCAGATATTACACCTACTATTATGTAAAAATATACAAAACAGCTATATTTTGAAGATAAATAAAATCACTAATAAATCCAAAGGACTAACCATTTAAGACAACAACGGAACAGATCCATAAAATGAACAAGTGTCCCTGATTCAATTAAAGGAAAATGCTAACCACAGCACATAGAACGATTGATAATGTGTAAAAAGCTAATTGATATATGGGAAATCTGTATTGAAATTCTAATATATCTGACATTATATGCATATTATTAACCACCTAGTGAGAGTAGTTAGCAAGACCCTTCAATTAAAAACCAATAAATATAAAGTAAACAAACAAAAGTTAAATGAAAACACAGAACGCACAGAATGCGGAGGCAAATCCAATGAAAACCTATAATCAATGGAGTCAACGAGCACCAATTAATGAAAAGAGAAAGTCAACTTGATTCAAACAAAGCAAACATCGTTCCCAGAAACATTATCCTATTGAAAACAAGAACTGCCAGTCAGATTACGCAGTATGGCACACAAACTAATTTTGCATTTCTATGATAAAATATTAAACTAACAATATCCACCGCCTCATCTCCAATCTGAATTGAATCTGCTATAATAAACATGCAAGGATCGAAATTCATGCGAACCACACACGTAAACGTACAGATATGGAATCCAAAGTGGTATAAATGAATCAGACAAGCGTCAATACATATCAAACACACGAAATCGATTCCAATTAGATATCAATTCAGAGCATTGAATCTGCAATAATAAACATGCAAGGATCGAAATTCATGCGAACCACACACGAAAGGAATCCAAAGTAGTACTATAAATGAATCAGACAAGCATCAATACAGTCAAACACACGAAATCGATTCAAATTAGATATCAATTTAGAGCGTTTGCAGCTGATCATAGCAAAGGTCGTTTACGAAAATGCAATCAAACAAAAATTCTACAGTACATCGTACACGGGGAATTGCGGCACAAGAAACGCATACACAGAAATATACACATCGGTAGATGTTTATGAGGGCAGAGGAAAGACACTGTAATGGATCTACTTATCTAGATCTGAGATGCTAACCTTGGAGGAAGGCAGAGGAGAAGAGGAGGAAAACCAGGACGTAGAAAGCCCTAATCCTCATTTCCTAGAGAGAGAGAGACGCAGCGCACGAACGAAGAGGAGAGAGAGAGATGAATGACGAAAGAAGAGCGAGGCTCCGGTGTGTGCTTTGCTTTGTCGTGTTCGTCGTTTAGGTGAAGTGTTCAGAACTAACTAAACGCGTGGACCCAAATCGCGAAACCAAACAGGCCAGTTGTATCCCTGGTCTTCTGGTTAGAGGTGAGGAACCCAATTGGGAATCGTTTACTGCCTGGTTGGGGGTTGCTTCCACGGTGAAAAATCGAAAAAGTAAATAATTATAAAAATTATTTAAATATTTGAGAAAAAGGTGCAGTTGATATAGAAGTAAACAATTATGCGTTCAGTTCTCATAATTCATCCTCCAAAACATATTCCACTAACAAACGAGTCGAGGTGTTGGATATAGTAACTTACAAGAACAAAATCAGACTCTCTATTTTAATTTTATTTTATTAAATTATTCTTTCTTTTCTACTCTTACTCCCCAAAAAAACACTACTCTAACTAAATACAAAAGTAATAAAAATCTAAATAAAAAACCAAAAACCTCCCACTCAGTATAAAAAAGTAATAAAAAAGAAAGAAAATGAGAGAGCTGAGAGAAGAGAAAAATCAAGGAGAGAGAGAGTGAGAGGGACGGAATGGGGAGAGAGAGAGACTCTTAAACTAATCCTAAATCGGTGAATAGTGACTCTACCCAAATACTGAATTATTGTTGCAAAGCTACAATTTGCAAAAGACTTGTTGAGGCTGATTTTTAGAAAAAAAATTCCCTTTGGCTCAACAAAATAACCATCAGGGGGATTTTCCTCCCCTATGAGAATGCTCTAAGTTATTTAGTCTGTAGTATTGCTCTTAAGTTTGGATTGGGTATTTAGTCCAATACACCTTGGATTGTGCTTGGCCCAATATGCCTTATACCTTATCAAAAGAAGATTGGGTGGTCCGACTTATAGGCTTTTTTACCCCTTTATGTTCCAACGGGCCCCAGCCCACACTAACAATAATATACCGTTGGCCTGTGTACACATTGATCTCTCCGTCCCAAATTTTCTTATCAATATTTCATCATCTGAGTTATTTTTAAATTACTTATATTTTCCACTTTATAATGTTTTTTATGACTTCTGACAATTTAAACAATTAAGATTAACTAAAATACCATCCATATTGCCTCTGTACGTTTGAAAATATAAATAATTTTTCAAAGGAAAATGCCAACCTCAACTCAAATAGTGGAGGATAATAAGTAGAAGTCTGAAAGTGCATAGATATCCGAGAAAATATATTAATATCCATAAAAGTATATTAATCTTTGTGAAATGTGCATTGATATGTGAACTAGTTTGTCATTGTATACATATTGTTCTCCAGCCTATTGGGTGCAGGTTAACAAGACCCTTTATTTTTTTATCCGCAAGCAAGACCATTTATTAAGATATCATGAATAGTAAAGGTAGGCAAAAAATTTGGAACTTATCAGAGAGTACTTTTTTTTAAAAAAATTTTTTGTTATGAACTGACTGAGAGAGTACTTGTTTGTATCTAGTTTAACTGGAACTTCAAAGCATGTGATCAAGGGACAAATGTCTTTGGACTATCAACTATGCATGCACCCTCATGGTCTATAAGAGCATCTTCAATCCATGCTCTTTCCTTCAAAATGAAGAACGGAAGTAACATATCAAAGGGAGATTTAATAATTTATGCCCTCTTTTGCTCAAAAAGTTACTTTTTGAAGGGGCTCATCCTCCTTTTTGGAGAATTGGTTTTTCAAATTTGTAGAACCAAAATAAATTTGAAGAATGGATGTAACAAAAAAGAGGATAGGTCCCTCCAAAAAGTATAATTTTTTTAGGGAAATGGGCATAAATTATAAAATCTCCCCTTGATATGTCACTTCCGTTCTTCATTTTGGAAGTTTGAAGATAGGTAGGAGGGTAGAATGTAAAGACCCGTAAAATTTTATTTATTTTTCCGTAAATAATATTGGGGAAATGTGAGGAATTGTGTAAAATGTTTAAAGGTGTTGAAGTGTTGGATTAATTTGGTGTGTGAGTTGGTTGGGGCTAAATTGCATTACACAGGTGACATTTGGGTTTGGAGTGTAATTGTTTGAAATGTGTAAAGTGTGTGCTTAAATGTGTGGTGTGAGAGAAGAGAGAGATCGAATCCCTCCTCCCCCAAGATTTGGCCGGCCCTCCCCCTCTCTCTCCTCCCTCCTCCATCTTCTCCCTCCATCACCACCAAACTACCTCCTCTCCCCAAGATTTCTTCACAACCCCCACCTAAAATCAACTCCTCTACGCATATTAGAGCTCGGTTTGCACTCGTTTTGGTCCGGAGGATTTGGTGTTGCTTGGAGCTTGGAGAAAGAGTTAGGGTTTCAAGATCTACTCATTTGGAGCTTGATTCTCACACAAGTAGGGGGATTTCTAACTTTTCTAAGTGTTTGTGTGGGATGGGTATGTGTGCATAGCTTTCTAATGATTAATTGCTCTAATGTTCTTATATGTTTCTTTGAAAACCCAATATCAAGTGTCATTTGAAATTGTATCATGCTTGTGTCTTGCTCCCTTATAAATTTTCTCTTGGTTAGACAAGCATTTTTCTCTTTAGTAGCTTGTTCTCATGATATGCCTTGTGTGGTGTTTGAAATTCTCCTAAGTAAATTTCTAGTCACTTGAACACTGGGGAAAATTGATGAATCATGTGAAATGTTGATCCTCTATGTAGGATGAGTGTTTTACCTCCAAATTGTAGCTTAACATGTGGATAAATAAACTTGGAAATACTTGGAACCAAGTCTCACTAAAAACCCTTGAATCTATCAAGAAATTCTGCACGCTGTGGTACTGGTACCTGTTAGGCAGATACTGGTACCTGTTAGAAATAAGAAAATTCGTATGTTGTGGTACTGGTACCTATTAGGTAGGTACTGGTACCAGTGAATGATCAGAGATGCTGCTCCCTGTGGTACTGGTACTCATTAGACAGGTACTGGTACTGAGGACAAAAGTGAGTGATTACCTTCATTGTACGTGAATGTGTTATAATCATACCGATTTGATTTGAAACACCTTGAGATACACGTCGTGAGTATAAATTAGCATGTTTGATGATTCCTTAGGTTCCCTCGAGGTTTATGTGACATGTTTGACACTTAACGATACCAACGAGCATGAAACAAGATTGATGAGTTAAATGAATGGCACAGGGCCCGAGAGGGTATGCCCGGATGGCACGGGGCCCAAAGTGGGTATGCCCGGATGGCACGGGGTCCGAAAGGATATGTCCGGATTTTAATAAATGGACAAAATGAATGATAAACATGATATGAATGACACAAGAGTTATGTTGGACACGAGTTGGATACGACGGAGAGGTAGCAGATCGAAGTTAGGGACTATCGGACATTGTGACTATCCTAACCCTTTCCATATGGTTTCATCAATTTTACTAGATGACCTTCGTTCTTGTTACACGTCACCTGATGTGGATATTTTGGATACGAGTGATGTGTCGAGTATGTATCGGATATGCGGTGAGATTGTTGACCTAGGTTGGTCTTCGTGGTATAATGTGTTGTTCTTCGTATCTATTTATGAACCTCCATACCCTTGTTAAGTGATTGAGTTCTTTTGCTACGTTATACATATATTTTGAGCCGATGAGATGTGTCGGGTATGCTTAGGCCTATGTGACCTGTCGGTTATGTGTCGGATATGTGTAGGATACGAAAATACTACTGTTGGGGTAACTTAGGGTCTTTTAAATACAGTTATGTGTCTAGAACCCATATGAAAATTTTCAAACTATATATCATGTAAACTTCTTTTGTCTATGTCTCACATGCATCTCTCTTACATTTAGAATTGGTAGATGTTTTCCTACTGGGCTAGTGAACTCACCCTAACAATTTTAGGTACCGAGCTTGGAGCATGGTGATGATTATGTGTGAAGTGTGCATGCATGTTTGAAAGGAGCATTGGAGGAAATCATATTTTTTTCATTTTTGGGACTTACATTTTGATAAAATGACAAATGTAGACATTTGGGGTTTTATCTTTGGTATCTATCATGTAACTATTTCAAGGACTTATGTATCAACATATGGGGGTACGATGGACCCATAGATTTGTAATATATTGACTTGGACTCTTGAGTTGTTCGTTGACGTTTGACTTGACCCGTGGCTTTAGTTGACTATCCACGTGGATTTATGTCGTATTGTGATGTGGAAATTGAGGGCGTGACATTCTATTATTGCAAGTAGTAGGTGGAAGCATGGAAGTGGCCAAGACCTACGAGTTTGGTGACTTAGGACACAATCCCAGTTATTCTGATTCATTTGTTTGGACTTTATATTTCAGTGGTGTTTTCTGTTGGTGCATAACTGGATTTGGTATTTTTGTCCCAAGTTAAAGAATTAAAGCCCAAAGATATTATTAGGGGAAATAAATATCTAGTTTTTGGAAACTCTAGAATATCCTTTAGAAAGTAGCGGATCATCCAAGTGGAAAAGACCATAGTAGGAAGGCTTAGTTCAAAAAATAATAGCATATGCCATCAGTTACATGCTCAGCTGAAAATTTCTTTGCCGAAATTTCCCTCCGAACCTGCTAAATTATAATATTCCCAGTTTAGCTGTAATATTTGTTTGAAATTCGGTTCCATTTTGACTTTTTTTTCTTTAAGTTTTGTTTTGTTTTTAAGGCTTCCTTTCTTTGTTTGCCTGTTTATTTTTCTCCTCCTTTGTTTATACCTGATAGAGGTGTCAAATGGGTCGTGCCGGCTCATTTTTCCAATTGTGCCGTGTCGGCACATTTCCTTATTTCGTTGAATTTTTTTTTTGTATAATCTAGCCGAGTTCCGTTTAATCTAGCTGAGTTTTTTTTGTATAACTATAGCTATATTTCTTGAAGAAACATCAAGAAGAATTTAACAAACATCTGTAGGCATTTAATCAGACAAAAAGATCATTGAAAAAACAAATTAGGTCCCGATCGATAAGCTTTCTAAACCCGATCGAGAAGAATCTTTACACGATTGATTTCATGAATAGGAACAACAAAATAAATGGATCAATTGTTAAAATAGTTTCGGCATATTGAGATTCGCAAAATATTTGTATTGACTTATTAAAAAGTGTATAACATATAATTATAAAATCTATCATTAAAAATTATTTTTTTTGGTACATTAAAAATTAGTATTTGTCATGCCCCGTGCCATGCCGTGTCTAGCCCACTCTGTGTCGTGCCCGTCTAAACTCGTGTCGTGCCCGACCTAATTCCGTGTTGTGCCCGTCTAAAACCGTGCTCGTGCGGTGCTATGCCACGTTTAAACGTGTCGTGCCATGCCGTGCCCATGTCAGCCATACCCGTTTAACACCTCTAGTACATGAGGTGATTGCTCGAATATTTGGAAACGTTTCCTAATAAAATCGTGAAAATGCTACATCTTACCTATCTAAGTTTGAGAGGGACAAAAATAAAAAATGATCTCGAAATCGATCGGGATACTTAAGAAACTGGAAACGTTGGATCTCAAACACACGTATGTTCACTAAGTTGCCCAACGAGATCCTAAAGCTCCAACATCTTCGCTATCTATTTTGGTATCGCAAGAACCCCATGTTCAGCGTCGGTCAAAGTGACTTCAAAAGCCCTCGTGGGAGTAGGAAGTTTAAATTGCTTGGAGAAACTATATGGCATCGAATTAAATAAAGGGAGAAATAGTGGAATTGTGCTAAGAGAGCTGGGAAAGGTAAGGCTACGGAAGGAAGTTGGGACGGTGCTATGCTCATCCTTTGAGAACGTAAGCAGCCTTCGCTCGTTGAAGATTCAAGCCACTGAAGAAGAGGAGATCATTTAGATTCCCTGTCGGTCCCGCCTCTACTTCTCCAATCGCTCCATCTAAAATGACGTTTGGAGAAGATGCCCCATTGGGTACCTTCTCTTTTCAACCTGACTTGGGTAGACTAGCAGCAGAGTATGTTAAGAGATCCACTGGAATTCCATCAAGATTTGCCCAATTTGGCTTCCCTTAGACTTGATTCGGCATATGAATGAGATGAACTGTGTTTCAAGGCTGGTGGATTTCAAAAGCTTCAATTTTTAGTGCTTTCTCCAGGAGGTTTGAAATGGGTTAGAGTGGAGGCTGGCTCAATGCCATATCCTGGGATTCTTTGTTTCATGAGTTGTCAATTGATGATGGAGTTGCCCACTGGTGTTGAAATTTTGACCAACCTTAGAGGCCTTTCATTGTTGGATATGTCTGATAACTTGAGTTTGAGTTTGGATATAGGAAAGCAAGGTGGTGATTATTGGAAAATTTCACATCTCGCTCGTGTTAACATTGTGATGTTTGCAAATGGTCAAAGGACATCTTCATATTTTCTGTACTGCGAGAGGTAGAGCTACGGATTGAACATTTGCGGCACTTACAGGTCGTTGAGCTTAATGATTTTTCTATCCAGTTTTTATGGAATGAAAAGTAAAATTCACAGTGTGAGACGATATTAGAAAAATATACTCACTTCATCCCTTTTTAAGTGTATTGCTTCGTAAATTCAACTTATTGAAGAAACATTATCATTACAAATTTCACATCAACTTTTACATCTATTTTTCAATATTATTCTTCATTTTTACCCATTAACTCTTTACTCACTAACTTTTTAAAACGGCAAAATGATAATTTTCCAAACTTTTGCCCATTAACTTTTTAAAACACACTTGTTAAGTGATAGCCAAAATAGAAATGCCTACACTAAAAAAAAGAAATGAGGGAGTATTTAGGAAGAAACCCAAACATTATATATACCAGATATATAGGGTAAATTACACTGACCTCCCTGATGTTTTTAATAAATACGCTGACCTCCCTTCGAGTTCTAAAAATTACTCTCACTTCCCTTTACTTCACAATCTATTATACACATCTCTCTTGCCGTTAAATTTGGACAAACAGTGTGAACTTGATACGGAAAGACCAAAATACCCCCGACAAATGTAGATTGGATTACATTGACTTCTCATGATATATATTCACGCACATTATTTTATTATCAACATATCACAAGTATAGAAGATTTTATTATATTATGAATGCTACAGAATGTAAGTAACAGGAAAAAAAATTAAGAATTGAATTTTTATTAGGCTTTTATAGCTATAGTTTATTATTTATAATTAGTCTAAATTTTACTCTTTTTTTTTGTTCCTCCAGCCTATATAAAGTTAAAAACAAATGTAATAATTTTTTCTCAACACCAAAAGTCACGCCCTCGATTTTCAATATAATATTAATATATTTTTTCATAAATACATTATCAATATTTCCATGTAAAAATATCCATGTGCCAAAAGCCATGCCATTCCCCTTGATTCCATTGTACTTTCCAAAAATGTATTCATTAGATTAAAAACAGGTGTATCTTGAAATTAAATTATGGCAAAGGTAGTTAAGTTAGATACATTCATTCGTAGTCAAAAGATATGAATAAAGTTATGTTTTCATATACCAAAATGCAGTTTACACTTTACATGAAATGACTGAGTAACTCTTCCATAAGCTCTCAAAATATTTTCATGCAGCACGCCAAGCATCCAAAGCTATGCACCTTAATTTGTACCTGAAAAATGAAGGGGCACACACTTGCCCAGTAATAAAATCTTTGACTAACTCTAAATGCGTATGGAATGACAAGTGAAGGGATGATCACTACACGGACGATGGTACTAACAAAGCATAATCGAAATACAATGATCGATCGTAGAAAATAATGAACTCACTCACACACATAGGATTCCTAAATACCAGTTCATCCATTTCAATTTCCTTCCATCAAAGTTCTATTTCAATCCCACTCATTCAAGAGTAATTTCATTCCGAGCGTTTGGGACCTCGTTATCCCCTGCCGAGCATTTTGGGCCTTGTAACCATTGCCTAGTGACACACTGAATGGTGGACCTAGTGTCTCTTTCTTTTAGATTAATCTCTTATGTTATTCATTCTCATCCCACTTATCAATAATTCCAACATCATTCATTATAATGTGCATGTCAAGCACCATAAGCTATCCCAATTCCACAAACATGGCGTTAAAACAAGAAAAAATACAATTTTACTAAACTGGTACCAGTACCAAGGAAAACGGAGTACTAACGCCTGAGTTTTTCTTAAATTCCCCCATAATGCCTAACCATTCTTCATACACCCAAAATACGACGATCAAAAGCTAAAAATACACAAGTCACTTCATAAATATGTAGAGGATGAAAGAAACCAGTTAAATGCTTTTTGTCATTCCAAATTCTTTATCCATTTTGAAAAGTTAGAGGGACAAAATCATTGGTTTTGCACCTTTACCTTTATCTAAGTAATCAAGATATCAAATCAAAAGGAAAATGAGTAATGTTAGAGGTGTAATTTTTGAAAATAATACCTAAATTTTTTTTAGGAGAAATTAGGGTTTATTAGAGGAGAGATTGGGTTATGTTAGGGTAGAAAACGTGTTTATGGCTTTTGGGCAAACTAGTAAATTACTTTTTGCCGCTAAGTATGCCACTCCGCAGTAGTATTTTGTAAACTTGGGGTGGGTAAAGTGTCGACTTTCACACATAGAGAAATAAAATGGAAAAGTTTTATAGTTGAGGGGTTTTTGTTGTAATTTACTCCATCACGATAAGCTTTTTGTGCTTGGGTTTGTACTTTGTACAGCTGCAAGATACAAAAACACAAACCCTAGAATTGGTCTCTCGAATAATGCATCCATGGATCAACTAAACGACGGTACCTTTCGTCAATCAATTCAAACCGCCAATCCATCCGCCGCAGAGTTTCGCCAGCCGTCTCCTTTTTATAGGTTAAACTCTATTCTCTATGCATTTATTCGTCTTAATCTTGTTTTTATTATTTCACCTAGCATTGTACTTTTAGTCTTCAGTCAAGAACACTTTGCTGAACCGAGTGCTTGAGATAATAATCATTGGATTTGTAGTCCTTAAACAATGTAATCGCGGAAAGGGTTTGTGTTTTAGTAATTGTTGAATGTAGTTTAATCTCGAACTTGCCGACATTCAAATGGAATTATGGTGTCAGGGAAGTGAGCAGCTCTTGATGAGCCTTCGATTCGATAGATGCCTTGTATAGTGCTTTTTTTTTTTGTGTGTGTGAGAATTGGTGTAGTGGTGATATCATCTAATCATCACTATTAGTAGCTGAATAGAGCAAGTTGATTGATGGACGAATGTATCGAAGGTATCTGTCAAGGTCTGTATTGTCGTATGCCCGCTATTTGACTGGGATTGCTTCTCAGATAGTAGTCGAGGTACACCTAACCTGTCATGGAACTGTGATATGAAAGAATGGTTTCTAATATGTAGTATAGAATGGGGTAAATAAAGAAAACAGGGAATGGGAAGTGGAGATTATTGGAAAATGGTGCCATATTGGTATGTCATAAATGTTGTTGTGTATTGTAGTAGTTCCTCCAACCATGCACGCATCGTTAAATATTTTTGTTACCGTAGGTGACAAGTGAAAGCTGTCGTTTATAACTGCATTAGATACAAAACCTTTCCTTCACTTAAGCATAAGCTGATAAGCATACTGGCAAGGGCAGAGCCACCGTGGCAAGTGGGGTCACTAGACTTCTCTGACTTGCAAAGTTTTTCAAGAATTTTTGTAGATTTTAACTGTTCCTTACAGAGTTGAATAAAGGAATGCTCCCTCAACAGTCAAAAACATTTCTAAGGTAGGAAAACACCTAGGTTTATGGGCTTAGAAGAAAACCACCAGGGGTAAGCAGCATAATTACCAGCTGAACATTATTGAACAAACAAGTATCTATATTCAGAAGTATTAGAGAAAGTTTCAATTTGAGCAATGGTTCACACCGAAGTTTTTGTCCGAATGAGCTTTATTTAGCGCAATGTTTGGTTCCTCTCTCTCTCTGTTACTCATTAACATTCGTGTGGCATTTGGGCTTCGTTTGTTTGAGTGTAAACATTTTCCGGTAAAATGTTTTACCCATTTTCGCCTGTTTGGTTGGACAAAAAGTGCAAAAAATGTTTTACATGTAAAATACTTTCCATCATATGAGTGAGATTATTTTCCTCTCAAAACTTCCGGAAGTCATTTTTTTTTTTCCGGTAAAGGTACTCTTTCCGGAAGTCATTTTTGCATCAAGAGCCGGTCGTCGGCGTTTCCACAGTGCCACACCCCACCGCCCCATTCCTCGCCCACCTTTACTCTCGCTGAGAGACAAATGCCCTGTGTAATTAAAACACACACACACACACACACTCTCTCACTCTCTCTCTCTCTCTCTCTCTCTCTCTCAATATGCATTATATATATAAAGGCTTGCGTATGTCTTTGTACAAGAGATACAAAGACAGGATTTCACTCTTGACTATATTTCACAATTTTCACCCGGTGGGACTGACTCAAAGACAGGATCCGCAACTCCGGAAAACCGGACCCTGGTAAACAAAAGGGGGCTTGTTCTTTTTTAATACAAATTATTTTTAAAGTGTCAATCAAACACATAATAATGAAAACGGAAAAATTATTTTACAAGGAAAATGTTTTACGTTGTAAACCCTTTTACGTCGAAACAAACGGAGCCTTGGGCAAACAAGATTGTATTTGAGATAGTTTTCCTTGAAGTAAAAGTAAGTGAAAGGAATGGGCTATTGCATTTGTAGAGTTTTTCAAGGAATAAAAAGATTTATTGAAACTTTATTCTTCTGCAATATTTCACTTGGAAAAATAGTTATGAACCTTCCTAGTATGAATTATGTCACGTGCATTTCAATTTTGTTGGATTCTTCCTGCCAGTCTGCCACTGTTTGATTATTCCTTTACTGTTTTATCAACTTCCAACCTCTTTATTTTTTGTTTGTTTGTTGACAACTTTAGGCCGGAAGCAGACCTAAGTGAGAGTGTTGCTGCAAGAAAATTTCAGAAGGCTGACCGGGAAAAATTGAGGAGGGATCGTCTAAATGAGCAATTTTTGGAGTTGGGAAAAGTTCTAGGTGAAATTAAACATCCTTCATAATGTTCTTGCAATAACAGCAAAGTAGAATTTTGGAACTATGGTGTAGAAGTTTTGTTTATCCCAAATAACTTGTACTGGTATTAAATATTAATGTTTACTTTTGGCTTTAAGTTTAAACTTTAAAGAAACGTCAACAAAAAGTTCCGAACATTTTCTGTATGGCTACTATCTGAACTACCATTCTGCTTTTGTGAAAATTACGTTGGGAAACCTTGGTAAGGATGTATATTGCTTTAAATTTAGATCTTACCTGAACAAGTGACATGACCTGCTGGTTAACACAATTCCAAGTGTTGAATTTGCCACCTCATGCTCTCAGCATTGGGCTTGGTGAGAATCTTTAAAGTGTCGCATGCCTCTTATTTATGATGAATCAATTTCCAATTTAACTTTTTGAAGCGAGCACCTTGCTGTAAAATGTGATTGGGAGGGTAACACGGTGAGATAGGATGCGGTATTTTTTGAATTGCAATGGGTATTTCATGTTCAGTTTATGAATCAAATACATTGTCCGGGCTTAGAAAAGGTTGATGTAGGCTGGGTTAGGTCAGAAGACTCAGAACATTGGAGGGGGAAAATGTTTGTGCGGGATGACGAGAAAGCCCGTGGGTGAAAAGTTCCAAGTCACTTATCCCAGCTAGTTGTGCGAGGCCTTGTGTTGGGAAGTGGAGATTGTGGAGCAGAATTGAGCTCAAACAGGGGTCGACACAAGGGCTAATATATTGGTGGCGGGTATGTGAATCTTGTGGGACTTTGACGTGTCGTAAAAGGAATGCTTTGTTTGAAGATACACTTAAACCTTGGAGCAAGGTTTTATTCTCTTTTGGGTCCTCAGTGAGAGGTGGGAATGATGGATGGCTGGCCATTGGCTAGTAACTGAGGTGATTTTGGCCTAATGGATAGCCCATCTCGCCATCTCGGAGAAATTGGAAGAAGGGCGTCTCTACTGGAGATTTTTTTTTTAAGGGAACAGGGAGACATGTTTGGGAAGTGGAAGAATCCGGATGTAAAAAAATCTACAGCACTGGGTTGGCGGCGATGACGGAGTTGGTGGTGTATCCACAAAAGCAACAGTTGCTTAGTGGCTACAAGGGTGGGCTGGTGCAGGATTCAGAGCAATTCCAAAACAGCACAGGGTAATGTTTGTACAAAGTCCTTTTGCACTTGTAATAAGGGAAAAAAGGGGTTAGAACTAAGAAGAACAAGTAACTTGCTAGGGAGTTGAGACGAGATATTGTTGGGAAAAATATGGCCCCACCTCTGAGGAAGTTCTACAATGGCATTGGAGGAGCTTCTGTTGTGGCATCACAGGGGAGAGAGCCCGAAGTAGTGAGAGCTTTATTGGGTCTGGAATCTGGATGTTATTGATATTGAAGATTAGATGATCTGAACCTCCTGTCCTCCATTTAGTTGATTTTGGGAGTGCAGATTTTCATTTTGCTTTTATAATCAGGAAGTGTACCAGTATGGTGTGTTAAATTCTGGTGATTAGATATTACCAGGCTACCAGTTGTTGGCTGGATTGACATATCCAGTGTCAGGTGTGAGGCAGGAGTGCTTGGTGGGAGTGGGATGCGAGTGTGCATTTTTGTTGATGGAAAAATCTTTCTGATACCTTTTACTGATAAGAAAAAAGTACTCCTTTAACATTTAGTGTCAGGACTTCAGACTATATTCTTTAGCATACTATTTGGAATTTTAGCTAAATCTGTGAGAAAGATGGTTATCGTTACGTTTGATTATTTGAGCTACAAACATCAAAGTGTTCTATTAAAATCATGCATTTTGATTTATGCAGAT
The DNA here is from genome assembly GCA_036023075.1 of Gaultheria prostrata. NCBI lineage: Eukaryota > Viridiplantae > Streptophyta > Magnoliopsida > Ericales > Ericaceae > Gaultheria > Gaultheria prostrata. The sequence goes on along the minus strand of JAXBDA010000082.1, from coordinate 13,960 downwards.
CCTGATAGGCCAAAAAATGACAAAGCATCCATTCTCAGCGATACTGTCCAAATTGTGAAGGATTTGACTGCTCAAGTCAACAGACTAAAAGCTGAGTATGCTACACTTTCCGAAGAGTCTAGTGAGGTGATATACATATATATTTTGCGACAATGTTGTATGTTGTGGTGCATATTCTATTGAACATTGTGTTTTATTAGTCCTGTTTATTTTAAAGCAGTTGACTCGGGAGAAGAATGATCTGAGAGAAGAAAAGGCATCTCTTAAATCGGACATTGAGAACCTCAACGTTCAGTATCAGCAGAGACTTAGGGCTACATTTCCATGGGCTACTATTGACCATTCAGTTGTTATGCACCCTGCTTCGTATCCCTTGCCAGTCCCACTGCCCATGCCCATACCTCCTGGGCCAATCCCCATGCATCCATCTTTGCAGCCATACCCCTTCTTTGGGAATCAAAATCACAGTGGTATTCCTAATCCATGTTCGACTTTTGTTCCATATGTAACTCCTAATCCCATGATTGAACAACAGTCCACCCAGTACATGCCTCCAGCCTTGCATCCAAGTAATAGATCTCATATTGCAAGTAAACAAGATTCAAGAAACAAACCATCTGATAGTCAAGGTGAAAGCAAGATAGAAAAAGGTGAGGCCTCTGATGATGTTACGACGGATTTGGAGCTCAAGACACCTGGATCCACACCAGATGAGGTCAGTTATGGCCTTGTATTCAGTTTGCAGGACGATCCTGTTAATATAATCACCGTTTCATCACATAGAAGTTTAATGAAGTAGTGTATAACATTAGAAAATAAGCTGATGGTAAAAGTTGAATGGTTAACCTCACACAATGGCCACTCTTAGCTCCAAGGCATAATAATGTGATGGACTGAGCTAGCTTCTCTACAGTTTGAAAATCTAACTGGAGGATGGTTTTTTTTTTATTTCTGGACCCACCACGGGTCAGTGTTCTTTTTGAATGGGGTAATTAATAGTAATTTTCTTCTTCCAATGGGTCGGATGACACCACAACTTTTTCAATGTGGTTGCCACAACTGTTCTTGGGCACCATGTTAGCGCTTGAAATAAACCATGAAGCTTTGTACCTTGGTTGAAGAAAAGATAATTAGTAGAGTAAAAAGAAAAGAGAATGGAAATGACAAGTTAAGTTGATTGTGTACAATGGCTTTGCTTGATGTGTTGGACTCTGTAACTGATTTGCAGGATTCTTCATCTTGGCAAAGAAAATCCAAGAAATCGCTGAGGAAGGAAAACAGCAGCACAGATGTAAGCTCGTCGAGTAGGTGTTCATCATCTCCTAGTGTACAGGATAGCTCATCGAATAGCATTGGAGGTGGTGGGAAGGCCAATACTGAAGAAGGGCAAAATGAGAAAATCTAGGTACTTTGTCATTTCCTATTGGGGGTCAAAGTTCTGTAGAAAATCGGAGATCACCTGGTTGCTCCGATCAGGCGTCTATTCACTTACATGTTTTGTTTCAATAGCACCATTATAGAACTCGAAACTCAATTGAAAGATCATGAATCGACGAGACAAGAGGTGCAAATGATGGTGGTGGATGATGGCTATAGAAAAGTGAGAATTATTGGTCTGCAATGTGTAGTCCAATAATTCTCACTTTTCTGTGGTCATCAACCACCCTCATTTGCACCACTTGTCTTGTCGTTTCAAGCTCTTCCAATTGTGTTTCGAGTTCTTTAATGATTCTATTGGAGCAAAACATGTAGGTGAATTGTTGCACTATTGGAGCAACCACGTAATCTCCGATTTTCTTCCGCCCTTTGACGCTAATAGGATATGACCATTAGCTTGGATTTTCTCACTTCAAGTTCCCTCTCTTTCTGCATCTTTATTAGTCACCTTCTATTGCTACCCAAGCTGTTACAGAATAAATGTTTGCGTGTCAATGGTATTTGGTACTCCTATTTTATATTTGCCCGATACTTCTACTTCATTATCTGCATTTACTGGTGGAGAAATGGTTGGAGTTGTGCTATATTGTACTGTAAAATGAAAAGTAAATAGTAGCAGTCGTTGCAACAAAGTATTAATTGTTGCATGGTTAGTTTTTTACTTTATTTTTCATTTTGTCTTTGCATGTAACCATGTCAGTTGATAGTAAGATTCAGGGCATTAGGACCCTAACTTCATTAAGGACTACTTTTAGGAGGTGTTTGGATACCTCTTTTTTCGGTTTTGATTTTTTCACTCTCTTTTCGGTTTTGAATTCTCACAAAATGAGTTGTCAATTTTTGATGATAGAGAAAAGAAGCCAGAAGTAGGGGGAGATGAGTTTTTTGACTTCTCATTTTTCACTTTTCTCATTTTGGTTAACAATACATTCTGCAAATATCTCCCAAAAACTGTACAAGAATTAATACATTTTTGCTATAATATAAAAAGCCAAATATATAATAAGAAGTAAATTGCAAAAAGTAAATAAATGATACTCTTCAACTTTAGTTTTGGATTATCTTTTCGTCTACATTTAAAAAAAATGTAGTTTCACATAAACTTTTTGTAGACTATAAAAATATGATCCAAAATTAAAAAATTTCCAAAAGATAAAAATCATCCAAAAAATCTATATATTTTGAATTTGTTCCAGTCTCTAATTTGTTTTTAAGATTTTGATCATAGTTTTTAACATTTTATGTTTTTGTCATCGAAAAGAACCGATAATCTTTAAAAAAAAATTATTGATGCAAAACTATTAAAGGTGAAATTTTAAAATAAAGAATTTTTTTTAAAAAATTTTTACTCCTAGATTCTTGTAAATATGAAGACAAAACAAAAGATGATTCCCGGTGAATATAGTACTTGGATTTCGGTGCACGTGAATCTCCCTCTGCTAAAAAAAATTACGAGCCATTGAATTCACGCTACTAAACAAGACTATGGAGAGCGACTGCTCGCACAGATCTGGCTGCACAGATTGTGCACATATGCATTATGGTCAGGGGTCTATTTTCGGGTCTCACATAAATGATTAGGATTGTTCATTAAATTTTAAATACATTTTTGAGTAGCCCATTTTGTAATCAGCTCTATCCGGTGATTATGAAATTTGATCCAATCTTTCAATGTTTCATTTAGAATTCGCAAGAATTCGAAAGTAGATCTAGGAGACTTTAATGTGATTATCGGCCGGCACAGAAGTGGAGAAAAACTTGGGTGCCAGATGGGTAACACGTGACGGTATTTATTGCGCATCTTGTCCGTTTAAAAATGTATTGGACGATCCAAATTTTAAATAAAATTTTTCATGAAAATGTTACATTTAAAATCCGAATCATTAATTATGGCAACGGACAACTGTGATGAAATACTACAGATACAATGTCAGATACGGACAAGATACCCTATTTGTACTCAAAATTTTCTCCCAGAACTTGTTACCAGAAAACCCAACCAACGCCACATGTTCAGCTAAAACTTCACACGCACGCAGAGAGAGAGAGAGAGAGAGAGAGAGAGAGAGAGAAGAGAGGGAGAGAAAACAGTTGCCAGTACTCATCAGTATCCACTGAAGCTGAGAGAGCCTACAATGGCAGTGGCCTCCTCCACATCTCTCGCATCCCATATTTCAGGCCCCAAATTCTCTCCACTACCTCCTCGATCTTGCTCCAACCTCGACTCCACACTTTCTCTCTCATCATCCCCTACTCTCTCTCTCTTCCAAGTTCCAACACGTCTGTTCCAGTCTCCGCTCTACAAAAAATTGCGGACGCGTCGTCGCCATGGCCGGTACTGGAAAGGTACTAGTCTCGTCGTCCGTCGTCGTTCATCTCCTTTCGAATTCCATTTCTCATATCTAATTTTCATTGGTTGGAATCAAATTATATGAGTTGCAAGGCTCGCGCATAAACTAGCTGGACACCTTAGTTAAAAAATACTACAGTACTATTGTGAAATGCGTTCCATCAATCAGTGAGTGGTGATTGTATTGTTCTATCGAGTGCTATTATTTCACGAGAGAATAAGGATTATAGAAATGCTTGATGAATGTACATGGTTAGAATTACATTCATATGAGAAGAATAAGTCTAGAACCACACTCAATTTGCAGTTTATAATAGTTTTGAGATAAACTTATTTAGGGATGTGGCGCCACCGGCTTTTGTAGGCCCCACCGAGTGTACATTGCAGTAATCTGAACCGTAAAATAATGTATCCACGCAAAAAGTTAGTTTGATCAGACATCGATAGGTATGTCAAAAGTTGAATTTTGGTTTAAAAAACGGATGGTAATGGTTCAAATTATTGCAATGATTGCATGGTGGGCCCCACAATGGGTGGCGCAAACATCTGTAAATAAGTTTATCTCAATAGTTTTTATGAATTCTATCTTATTGTTTTTATCCGAGGAAAACTTGTGGTCCTTCTGCGTGTTTGTTTCGTCCCAGTTAATAATAGTAACCACACACAATTTTTCTGTGCTTTCGAAAGGAAAGTATTACCAGTTCCTTGATTGCTTTATACTGTGTGACTTTGATTCTATGTTTTGGGAGTGTAGTGTTGAAAGAGACACTCTGCGACATGTTTTCGCATTGCACTTTCCTTCTATCTTTTGGTCAAGTTTGGTATTATGTTTATACGTGGTCTTTCACATCCAGGAGCTATAAGATGATATCTTGTTCCATAAAGGCAGTGGCCCTTCAGACTGTTGGTTTCATAATATCTTCAAGTTGTATTGTCCAAAATCTGATTTTGTGCCTTTTCTTTTCCTTGCAGTTTTTTGTTGGTGGCAACTGGAAGTGCGTAAGTATCTTCCCATTCCTCCTTCCCCCCCCCCCTCCATTTTTACCATAAAAGAAAATGCCTTGATATCATCTATGGTGATTTCTTTTTTTGAATTGTTGTTTTCTTTGGAATTGTGTACTTTGTCAATAGATCTCGAAGATAGTTTAGCGATGCAAACCAAGGAGTGAAGGACGCTGAAGAAACTCTTCGGTTTCTTTTGGTGTGCATGGGCATTGGGGAAGGGAGGTGGGGAAGCATACATAGAAGCACCAAACTATTTCCTTGATTTGAAAATTCCTTCTAACTTGCTTTATGTACTGAACGGTGCTAGGATTATCTATTAAGAAGAAGGAAGGAGGTTTTATTACAGTTGGAAGGTAGTGATGATAATACAAGAAGAAGAGGATGGAGAGAACTCTGCCTCCAACATCTAAGATTCATTCCTTATATAAGAAATTCTGAGTCTGCATCACCATATGTCCTAGTTGGTTTCATTCTTCTTCTTCTTCTTCTTTTTCCTTGGGTGGGGTGGGTTATGGTGTGTTTGCTCTTCAATTTGGGATTTTTCGGGCAGCCCCCGGTGGTTCGGGTGTTTGTCACATAAAATTTGAGGGCAAACAATGGGATTGGACGATGGTAGAACGATAGGGAAAAGGACTAAAGGAGGATAGAAAATGAGTTGATTCTCTGTTTGAGCTTGACAAGTGGTTATTTTCCAGTTGCAAACCTCTTACATAGCACCAATGTTTTATGCTTTGCACCCTCATATGAAGAAAAACGTTGTTAGTGGTGTATGTTGCAGCTTCTTTTCATTTGGAACTTTCATCCGTGTGGTAGGGTTTTAGTTTTGTTCCGATGTTTTCCTAGTATTTATCCGGGGTTATAGTTTTCAAACCATATGCGCTACTTCCAAATATCATCGTATTGGTCATGCACTTACAAACTATGTTTTTACCTCTCGCTACTTTTTAGTATGCTGTTGGAGTTGAAGTCTTATGTTGTTATTCTTCTTCTTCTTTTTTCTATTTTAGAATGGGACAAAAGAGTCTATCAGTAAGCTTGTCTCAGACTCGAACAGCGCAAAGTTGGAGCCTGATGTTGGTGAGTCAGTGTTGCTGTTACATATAGGATCTTATTTTCATCCAATATGGACACATATTATGTTCGGGCTGTTAGGCATATTTATTTAGTTTAAATATTTACGCCTGTGGAGAACTAAGGACAACTCTTATGTCTTTAATTCCTCTGCAATCTGATCATAAATTCTGGCACCATTTTACAATGAGAAGTTGGATTTGGGACTTCAAGGAACTTTTTCTTATTTACCTTGCGGGGATATTTCACGAAAATGAAATAGAAGTATTAAGTGGAGAGAGAAGCTCTCGAATTGAAACCTAAGCTCAGTCAGGGAGTATCTAATTATCGAGCTCTGTATTCTCTTGGATTCTACAGATGTTGTTGTTGCGCCTCCTTTTGTTTACATCGACCAGGTAAAGAACTCATTGACAGATCGAATTGAGATAGCTGCTCAAAATTCTTGGATAGGGAAAGGTGGAGCTTTTACAGGAGAAATCAGGTTAGTGAGTACAGTCTGATGAGCTGAAAGGGTTGGTTGCAGTCAACATGCTACGTTTCACTTGAGCCAGATAATAGTCTTCTCTAGTGTAAGGCTAACTTGAGTCGAGTTCAGAGAATTTCTTCAGTATGGCCTATATTGTATTTTGCCTTTCTCTAAAAGGTTATACACTTATACTGTTGGTTTGGCCCCCCACTTTCTTAGGAGTTTATGTTGAATATGCTTGACAAAGTTGTTGAGGTTCTTTTTCCTTTGTTTTTGCTGGTGTTTGTATACTTACCCAGTCAACAGTGGTACATACCCTTGAAATAGAGGCTGCACTGCTGCCAGAAAAAAAGAAGAAGAAAAGAAATGCGGCTAATTATAATGGCTAGTTTTTTTTTGTTCTCCATGGTACTTCTGTTCTGTTGATTTCCCGCCACCATGAATGGGTATCTTGTCAGTTTGAGGTTGTAGAATTAGAACCTTCATAGACTGGTTTTAGACTGTAGACTGTAGAGGTATCTGTTGTATATTAATTGTCATGCAGTAGATACGACCTTATGCTGTGATGTAGATTTTCTTTTACTGTTTCCCTTCCTCATGTTCTCAGGGTCGTTGAATACAGGTTTCCTTTCTAACCAAGTTGTTAATCTTATGATTCCACACAATCAACGAGTTAACTTTTCTGTTTGCAGTGTGGAACAATTGAAAGATATAGGCTGCATGTGGGTAATCCTGGGACATTCTGAGCGGAGACACATTATTGGAGAAGATGACCTGGTAAGAGTTTATGCATGTTTGGAAGTTTAAGTTTCAGTAGATTTTGTGTATGGGGTAAGTAGTTGTGTTATACGGCGAACTGATGCCATATGTTCAATGATTGACTGCACTACACTCGCCTTCAGTTTATAGGAAAGAAGGCTACTTATGCCCTGAGCCAAGGTGTTGGAGTTATAGCCTGCATCGGAGAACTATTAAAGGAGAGGGAAGAAGGGAAAACTAATGATGTTTGTTTTCAGCAAATGAAGGCTTTCGCTGGTTAGCTTCTTTGTTTGTGTTTTTTTTTACCTCCGGAATTGCTATGGGATCATTTTTTGTGAAGAAGCAGCTTCTGCATCTTTTCTCCATGTGACTGACGTCCATGATATGCAGATGCTGTGCCCAGTTGGGATAATGTAGTAATTGCATATGAGCCTGTATGGGCAATCGGAACTGGTAAAGTGGCCACACCCCAGCAAGCTCAAGACGTACATGTGGCTGTTCGTGATTGGCTAAAAAAGAATGTTTCAGCAGAAGTTGCTTCTAAGACACGTATAATCTATGGAGGTATTCCTCTTTTGTGCACTGTGCCTGTGCAATTATGCGATGATTGTTCTGTAAGTTTGAGTTTGGTGTGTATGATTTTTGGCAGTATTTTACGAGGTACCAAAAAAAAAAAAAAAAAATCCCGCGCTTCATTTCTTTAAGCATCTGTGTGTTAGTTCACTCTATGATGCTGCTAGGTATGTGTATATTAAATGTGCAAATGGTTGAGGGCCTTGGGGCAAATCTGTGTACATTTGAAGAAGTTGATCAGGTTAAGAAAAGAGGAGCATTAGCATTATTCGTTTTGGCTGTAATAACTAATTAGAATCCAAAACTGCTCTGCAGGGTCTGTAAATGGTAGCAATTGTGCTGAGCTTGCAAAGCAAGAAGATATTGATGGATTCCTTGTAGGTGGTGCTTCCTTAAAGGTATTCTTACAATTGTAAAGATTTTAAATCATTCTGTTAGGCTTGCTTTGGCGATCTGAATAAGAAAATAGTATTCAGAAGAGTCTATAAATTGGGGATTGGACACATTAGCCAGACGCCTTTTTCGAAATAGCATTGTTCACTGCATTCCGAATTGCATTGATTAAGTGCAAACAGAGTACTTAAGAAACGTGATCCACTCTTTTTCAAATGTATGCCGTGTACGTTATGTGAGACATGATGTCTCTCAATGTCTCTGTTCCAGGAAAGTTGAATTTATTTTCTGTAAATTGTAAATTGAATTTAAATGTTGCAGGGTCCTGAGTTTGCGACCATCGTCAATCCTGCGAATCCAAGAAGGTTGCTGCTTGATCACGACACCAGAGCAAATAAAGGGCTTAGGAAATCACCTTTGTGTTGATTGATCACTTGACAAAGCATACAAGGTAGCTCAGTTTGATGGGATTTTGATTATTTACATTTTTCTTTTAAGAAGGGTAAAAAAGGTACCTGGCATTTGTTTGATCTCGATTTGTTCCAGCACGAAACATTAACGTATAGACTAATTCTGAACTTAAGGGTTTATACTCCCATATTTTGAGGACTGACAAACACGGCTTGCGCTTTTTTGGCATACATTCTCTCATGTCTTGCATTTGGCTTCAAATAGGAAATAGTTTTGCTTGCTTAACTGTTCAATGGGATACTTGCATGTTGGGATTCTATCTTCGGCTTGTTGATCCTTCTGTTGCAGTAGTTTTCTGACAAGGGTTACTTGCTTGGGGCCTCTTCAACATGGATTGCATCATACTGTAAAATACATCAAATATGTGGTGTTTTCTTAGGCCGACGGGACTTCATGTTGATTCTTATGTTGCACCCCAGTTAGAAATAGTTTAGGGTAGATCGTAAACCCTGTTTTCAGAGTGAGACACGATCGGGTAAATTGATTCCTCAATAAAATATGAAGTGGTATCAGAAACCTCTATGATGGACTACATCCCCTTTTTCCTCAGGTCATGCGTACTGATCGAAAGGTTTGAGACAGATAGTAGCTTAGCAGTCTTATCATGTCTGTTTGACATTACAGATGATTACGGAGTTTCTTACGATATCTCAGGGTGTGAGGGCCAACTTACGGACCCCTCCACTAGTTCATGTGGGATCGATTCCACCGTTCACTAGGGGGTTCATTCAATGGCGGACCCAGAAATTCAACCCAATGGGGGCACCTTATTAATTACAATCGTGCAATTTTTTTTTAGTCAACGACCTTGCTAAATTAAGACATTTATTATGGATTATAATGTTTATAATGCATACATTTTACAAAAAAAAGAACAAAAAATGAGCAAAGAATTAATTCTACATTTTGATTTTGATATATTTATGAGTCTGTATGTTAAATATAGCGTTATATTACATAATTATGCTAAATATATAATATAAATAATTTTTTTTTGAGTTTTGAGCGGGGGTCAGCGGGGGCGCGTGACCCCCCTTGGGTCCGCCCCTGGGTTCATTTAAAATCGAAGCTCAGTATTTAGGAAGTTTTTGAAATTCCTTAATTGAGTCACGAAATTAAATTAACTTGAATAATGAAAAAACAATCAATCGCACAAACTAGAAAGATAATCAATCACACACGACACAAAAATTTACGTGGAAAAACCCAAAACGGGAAAAAACCACAGGAATGAATCATGCACTAAAACCATTGTGTGAATACAAGAGATCTTACTCAGTATTCGTGTATCCTCACCACAAAGCTTAAAACCTACTTGCCGAATCCATGTTAATCACACCTCTGCATGATTGCCGAATCTTGAATCCTTAAGCCTTCCAACTGATTGCCTTTCGAACTCCACGAAAGGACTTTGTTCTGAAGAGAAGTATTGTTGATGTAAGAAAATTCCTCGAAGATGATTGTAAGTATCAAAGATTCATCCGATCTTTTGTAGTTCTTTGAGGTGCATACAAACCCTAGCCGCCGAAAGAGATGAAGAGTGAAATAACGTTTGCTAGGGTTATACACAGCCAATGTGCAATATTTCGACCTAATGCTGTCATATATATAGAGTTCTGATGGGCCAAAATCTGATGTGGCCCGTTTGCATATAAAACGCCTGTTTTGCTCGAGCAAAAGCTTTTTGCTTGAGCAAAATGAATCTGCCTTGAAATCTGCCAAGTAATGAAGGTTAATATTGCTTGGAGGAATGTCTTGACTAAAAACTAGCGCACTCAAGTGGAAAAACAAAGATTACAATATATGCGATTTCTTTCCACATCCTAAAACAGACGCTCTAAAATAATATAAAGATTACAACTCGATAAACTGGGAAATACATGCAAATGTGTATTTTGGTCATTGACGTGCAAACCCAAAAGGGAGTTCGGCTTATGGAGCTTACAGTTTTGAACATACCTTAGGAAGGAACAAAACCCAGGATGATTCCCGAGTTACCCGTGACCTGAAAAATGTTTGGAAAAAGCCTCTCTTTATCATTACAGTGCTGGAAATGAAATATGGACTGGGAAAATTTCAAAAAAGTACCTGACCTTTCATCAAAATCACAGATAGGCACCTGATCTATTACTATTGTCAAATAAACACCTGGACTATTCAAAACGTCATCAATTACACCCGCACCGTCAACTTCCGTTAAGAATCAAACGGAATCCATCAATTAATCACACCTTTTCCCCTTAGAATTGACCAAATTCTAAATTTTACCCCTTCAAATATCTTTTTCCCCATTTTCGACCCCCTCTCTCCTCTTTCCTCTCTCACTTCCCTCATCTCTCATACCTCATTATCACTATTGACAACCACGTCTCGAATTTTTGTCGAAAAGAGAGAAAATGACAGATAATTTGTCCGGTCCACAAAAATGAAGACCTAAAAATAATATTTTTTTGATTCGCGTGCAATTATTTATGGGATAACTTTTTTTATTTATCAAAAACAGTCTTTTTTGAAAAAAAAGAGTTAAAAAAAGTTTTCCAAAAAAATAATTAATGTTTTAAAAAGAACCACTTTTTAAAAATAATTTTTGAAAACAGTTCTGGAAAAACAAAAACTAGTTTTGAAAAACATTTACTTTGGAAAAATAATTTTGAAAATACATTTCTTGAAAACAATTTTTTTAATACAATTAAAAATAAATTTTAAACAAATAAAGTTTTCTTAAAAAATATTATTTCCTGAATATTTTGTTAGACATAATTATTTGAAATTATTTTATGAAAATAATTATTTTTAGATAAATAATTATTTCCAAAAAAAATTGAGATATTTTTTTGAAAAACATTTTTCAAACCAAATTTAAAAATATGAAAAATAATATTTTTATTAAAACCAAATTTGTTTTGTATAATAAAATTAAAAAATCTAAAAATTAATATTTTTTATAAGAAAATTGTTTTCAATTTTTTTTTAAAAATATCTCAATTTTTTTGGCAATAATTTTTTTAAAATTGTTTTCAAAAAAATAATTATGTCTAAAAATTTATTTCAGAAATAATATTTTTAAAAAACTTTATTTGTTTAAAAAATTATTTTGAAAATAATGTATTTTTGCAGAAACTTAATTTTTAACTTTAAAAAAAAAACTTATTTTCGTGAATTGGTTTCCAAATTTTTTGGTTCTAAAAAAATTTGATTGTGATTGTTTGAAAATGTATTTTCAATTTTTTTTTTCTAAGTAAATGTTTTTCAAAACTAGTTTTGGTTTTTCCAAAATTGTTTTAATTTTTTTTTTAAAAAGTGGTTCTTTTAGAAACATTTTAAAGAAACTTTTTTATAAATCTTTTCTTTTTCAAAAAAAAAAAACTTCTTGTGATAAATGAAAAAAATTATCCCATAAGTAATCGCACGCGAATCAAAAAAATATTATTTTTATGTCCTTGTTTTGTTGACTGGACAAATTATCTGTTCTTTTCTCCCTCATTCGAAAAAAATTCGAGACGTGGTCGCCATTGGTGATCATGAGGTATGAGAGATGAGGGAAGTAAGAGAGGAAAGAGGAGAGAAAGAAAATGTAGAGAGAGAGGGGGGGTCAAAATTGGGGAAAAAAATATTTTAGGGGGTAAAATTGAGAATTTGGTCAATTCTAACGGGAAAAAATGTGATTAATTGACGGATTCCGTTTGATTCTTAACGGAAGTTGACGGTGGGGGTATAATTGATGACGTTTTGAATAGTCCAAGTGTTTATTTGACAATAGTAAAATATCAGGTGCCTATCTGTGATGTTGATGAAAGGTCAGGTGTTTTTTTTGAAATTTTCCCATATGGACTAGATATCATGGAATTCAAGGGGCTCACTTGTCCTCATATACTTATCCGAATCACAATCAAATCCAGGGGTGGCTCTATAGCCAACCTCAGGTATTCACTCAGAGGTTTTGTTCACCCTTTTACTTGGGAGACCGCACACTTGTGGACATTCTAAAAAAAAATACCTTAAAGCACTCTGTACGTTTGGGAGGAGGATATGGAGGGTAGATGCTATATTCCTGAATTAGGATGAGTTTTCTAATAAAAATACTCACAGTAATTAAAAGTGGATATAGTTTCCGCTAAATGGTAGTATGTTTGTGAGGAGAATGACTTGTCTTTACGCTGTAGGCTACTTGTAAAAATACAAAAAACACAGTTTTATACGATAGTAGAAACTTAACCTTAGTCATCTGCACTCACCTGCACATGCGGAGGCATCAGTGGCGGGACAAGAATTTAGATTGGGTTGTTTAATGTGGGTCTACGAGTATTGTTAAATATTTTCGTAAAGATTTGAAGAGAATTGTTAAGTTCAAAGTAATGCACTCATGCTCTGTGATTTATAATAATAAAGACAGGTTTGATCAATTCTTCAGTGATTTTGAAATGAAATTCAACGAGATATTTTTTTCTGATTTCGAACCATTCAAATTTTAAATTATTACTTTTTGATAAGTGAGAAATCAAGTTGTTTAAACCGTGCCACTCACCCCTTTGTTAAGCACCGCCGCCCCTAGGGGATATGTATAGCCAGCCCATCACCTACGAACGTACGAAACAAACCCACCTGTTGATATGAATATTTCAAACGATGCCGTTTCAAAGGCTATTATTAAAGTTACGCCCCATACATGTGTAGTTTGATGATGAAGAATAGAATTTACTTCCGGTCCGGACCGGATAAAATCCGGACCAATGCTTTCCCGACCAAATCTTATGATCCGAACCGTTAGATGTGTTTAAAACGTGTTTTTAAGGTCTAGCAAGAGGATTCGTGAAAAAAAATAGCTCGGAAGGGGTTGATCCGCGCTGTTTTTGTTAAAAACGCGAGGATTCGCTAATATAGCGTTTTTTAACAAAAACAGCTCGGATCAACCCCTTCCGAGATGTTTTTTTTCACGAATCCTCGCGTTGGACCTTAAAAACACGTTTTAAACACATCTAACGGTTCGGATCTTCGAGATTTGGTCCGTAAAGTGACGAAACAACAATGGTCCGGATTTTCTTCCAGTCCGGACGTCCGGACTGGAAGTGGACTCATGAAGAATATACCTGTATATGTGCCTAACCATAATGCTATTAGGGCCCGATTGGATGCGGGATAGGTTTTGGTGGGATAAAATAGTAAGGGGGATAAAATAGTAAGGGGTATTAGTTAGTAAGGGTGGACCCACATTGATGTGACATTTATGGAGGGGGGATTAAATAGTATGTGGTTTGGATGAATTTGTGACAAAGGGGGATAAAGTTGGGTGGATGATGTAAAAATCCAGTAAATGACTTATTTGCCCTTGTGCATGGGTTATATTAGATATTACGATAAAATAAATACATAAATACAAGACTAATTAAATTAATTATACTTTTCAATAAATATGATATATTATTTCCTTTTATTAA
>JAXBDA010000081.1:109702-129697 GCA_036023075.1 Gaultheria prostrata | reverse complement strand
CAGATGAATCATCCATTCCACTTGTTTTATCTTCCTCACTCCCACTGCCATCATAATCAGGGTCACTTTCATCTGAATCCACCTCCCCTTCATCATCTGGTTCCTCTACCCCTCCCTCTTTCTCACTTCCACTGTCATCTAGTTCCTCTACCCCTCCCTCTTTCTCACTCTCACTATCATCCCCAAAATCAAAAAGGTCATCCACATAAACATGTATTTCACTACCAGCCCCATACATGCTAAACATTTCTCTAATATTTGTCTCACATTGTAACTCACTGATGATGTGATTAGTTGGAGTGGCTTGTGGAAGCTTGAAGAAAACTTTACTTTGTTTGGAACATTCCATCCCACCCAATACTTCAAGTAAGTCATACATATGGAATCTGTCATTGTCTAGCACTCCAGATGTGGCCATTACCCCACATTCATAAGACACTTGTGGTCCATCCACTACTAACCTACCCCTTACATGAATCAATAGAGTAATAACTTTGTCACCCATATTGACAAACTGCAGAAACATTCCAAACAAACAAGGGTCCAAAAAACAATTAGTAACTGTGTACAATAATGTTATTAGACAGTGTGTGGAATTTAAAGTAAGTCAGACAAGGGGACTTATCCAGCTATGAAACAATAGTGACAAAGGGGGACCACTGTCTAATAACAACAAGATTTAGGGTTGAAGTTTAAAGGGTACAGTGATTATTATAAGCAAGGAAGCAGCTTTTAGGGTTAAAGAATTACCAACACAGTCGCAAGGGACCACCATCTAGGGACCGGCATTAGGGTAAAAAAAAAAAAAGGGTCTGTATATATATATATATATATATATACAGTCACAAACCCATTTGTTTGAAAATTTGGGTTCTTCGTTTGTAACAAATACAAACCCTAAATTTTTTTCCAATCCTTACAAACGAACCACGAAAGACAGATGTAGGGTTTATTAGGGATTAGGGTTTTTAAATGTACCGTATTTGCTTCCAAATCAAAATCGTATTTCGAAATCAGAGTCGTATTTTGCTTCGAAATTGGAGTCAGTACCCAATTGTATTTCGCCAATTTGCAGCTGGGTTTTGAAGTCGACCAATTTTCACTTCAAATCGACCAATTTGCACTTCAAATCATCGACCAAAATTTTGAGATGAGATCGATCTAGGTTAGGGTTTTCTTTCATCGTAGAGAGAGAAGAGACGAGAGAGAGAGAGTTAGATCGTATTTGGGGGCTGCAAAAGTGAAAACCCTAACTCACCAACCCTTATATATGAAGGGGTATTATGGTCAGACCACTTGTTTTTTAGACGCCGTTTGACCTTTCACATAGGTTGAAAGATGAGGGGATGAGGGGATGTGGTTGATGGGTTTTAACAATGAGGGGGTGTATGTGTGGATGCGTGATAGATAAAGGGGTCTCAGTGATTTTTACCCTAATAAGTATTTCCTAGAGACCGAAACCCAATTGCAGTAATAGAAACGGATAGCCTTTTTTTTTTTTTTTTCGACGGCTAAACAAATAGCATTAAGTAGATGAATATCGAAAATCCGTCCTCAAGTGATCAAGAAATGTTGGTGGACCGATAACCATATAAACAGATTAATAAGAGAATTACTGCACGAAAAAACAGAGAGACAACTGTCATCATTAAAACCGAACGAATTTGTTGCAGTTCAAGGATGCTAAAGTCAACAACATAGCCGAAATATGACACCAACCAAAAATCAAGAGAATATAGCGATTGTACACCATAAACGGAAGACTAGTTGAAGTTGAGAAATTACGGAAACATAATCCACTTTAAAACAAATAGAATGGCCAAACGGCCACTGCCGGAGCTCTTTCGTCTGCTTCAGTTAGACTTTCTCGTCCGCTTCTGATTTTAATTAGCTCCGTTGGGCCACTTAAAATCAAATAGAATGGTTAAATGGCCACCACCGGAGCTCTTTTGTCTGCTTCCCTTGGATTTTCTCGCCTGCTTCTGATGCGACGTATTAAGATTGGATGGTGAAGATGTGCCTGTCGATGGGAGTTCAGCAGGAGGTGCAAAAGTGGCGTTTCAGAAGGCATTTAGAGCAAGGAATGCCAATATGGGAGAGAGATCCGAAGTTCCTCCAAGTGGTGGGGCGATGCAGCGGAATACGCTCAAGTATGGATCACATAAATTGCTGGACAAGGAAACCAGACACAGTAATAAGAAGGCACATGGTTTCCAACAGAATGATATCATATAAAACTATCAAGATTCAAGGAGCACAAAATGTGTACTTCAGATAAAGAGGCAGCCTATGTAGCACCTAGCACAAACACAGACACACGACACCTTTGACACGTAAATCTTCAAAAATTGGAGAAGACTACACTTTGCAGACAAGCTTAGGAAATACATGTGCAAGTTAGCACTTAAAAGTAAAACCGAAAACCAAGCCTTTTAAGTACAATCAAGGTACCATATATCTTGTTTTCCAAATTAACCCATTCATTGTTCACTGAAGTCTTTTAACAAAACTAGTATATGAACCTGCTGTAAAAAATGCATCTCTGCATGTTCAGAATTGTCTCACTTCTGGGCAATAGATTCTTTTTTCTCGTTGTAATAGATGCACACGGTGTTTTGTAATCTTTATTATTAATGAATTTCTCACTCTTTCTTCGAAGAAAATAGGCAATATGCTCATATGTTGTCAGCAAAATGCTAGAGAATGATGTAACTTGGCCAAATATGATAAAACTTAAACATTTCCATTCCAACTAAAATCATATGTTATGAAGTCTCTAAGGTAAGCATTGTCTCCGCTAGCAGAAGCGACGACCCAAAAGTTAAAAGGGCAAATGCGAGAGGCATAATCGTACAGTAGTTTACAAAAGATAGTTGCAGGTTGAAACGCAGCGAAGCGACGATTTGTAGAACAAAGTAGTGAGAACATTGAAAGTAATTTGAAGAATTATGCATAACTTTACCAACTATGCATAGTTTAGTGTCCAGTATCCTATAATTGAATAGAAGAATTTACATAACTTTACGAAACTACGCGAAAATTAAATAGAAGAATTTTACAGAACTTAACAAAACTACAGAAAAACAATGTAGCCCAAGGTAGTTGGTCAAAGAGAGAAATGAACTATTTGCTGTATCTCTAGAGATTGTTACCTATTTTGGGCATGTAAGGAGACATTTTTCAAACGATCCAGCTTAGAAATTCAAAGAAACTGTCCTTAGACATTATTGATGAAGACACATATCCCAACAAGAATGGCACATACAACCCAAACAATCATGATCAAGAAGACATCTTTCAAACCATCCACCTTAACATTCAAAGGAACTGTCCTTGGACATTATTAACGAAGACATATCCCACCAAATTTAATAGTTGTTCTACCAGCTCCTTCCATTTTAAGCTGCCATTGATTAATATCACATCATTCCTAGACAACCAAATATTCCAAATTCTCACGAAAGAACATAGCACACAGTTCTTTTATTTTATGCCCTGCCAATGCCTCTAAAATTGCAGGCCAACACAATTTTGGTAACAGGCATCACCCCTGCACTCTCCTCCACCACAAATCTAGACCATAGACACACTTGCAAGTAACTGATATGACCTTCCTCTCTACCTTAAAAAACGATTCCAATTAGTTTTCCCGCTTCATTATGCGGATGCCGCATCCTTCACAATAAGTCGATATTCGTAAATTAGACAAAATTGAAGTACCAGTAAGTAAACTTGGACGCATTTTTCTCTAATGGTCTATGGAATTGGCCAAGGCCAAGGAACAGGATTATCCAGCAGATTAAGGCTGGTACTCCTAGCACTTTTCTTCCAAGATTAAATAAAGAGGATGAAGTTATATGGACTCTCTCTTCCAACGGGCAATTTTCTACTAAATCAACTTGGGAAGCTCTGAGACATAAAGCTATGAAGGTTCCATGGGCTACTGTAATCTGGTTCTCCAAGAGTGTTCCTAAGTGGGCCTTTATAAGCTGGTTAGCTTGTAGAGGCAAGTTAGCTACTAAAGACAGACTAAGAAGGTGGGGGATGAATATTGATGCTGAATGTGCTCTTTGCTCTCAACAAGAGGAATCCTTGCAACATCTATTTTTTGACTGCAGCTTTTCCAGGCATATATGGAATACCGTTTTGGGTAAATTTCTGATCCAACGGAGGGCAAGTCAATGGGATGTGGAGCTGAAATGGGCATCCGACCATTGCAAAGGTAAATCCTTCCGTGCTATGTTGTTCAAACTGTTCTTTGCTGCTGCCTTGTATTATATATGGCTTGAAAGGAATGCTAGAATCTTTGGGGGATGCGTAAAAGAATCCAGCTTGGTCCTTGCATCTGTGGAGGAACATGTGAGGTATAGGGTTAGTTATTGGAGGCAGGTTCCCAACTCTCAAGCAAACCACTGGCTGTGTAGCCAATGGAATTTACCCCGTAGAATGTTCAGGAGTTGATTCTTCTTTGTTGCTTTTTTTTACTGTGTTGGCTTGTTCTTTGTTCGAGTTGTATTCTCTTTGCTTGGGATTTTCCCGTGTTGTAAGCTTGGCTTTGTGGTTGGTATAAAATTCTCATTTACCAAAAAAAAAAACTTGGGACGCATTTCTATTCAGCAACCTCTGATTCCACCAAATAATTTTTTAGCCTTTTGGATACCTTTTTCACTTTCTTTTTCTTGTGGTTCTTTTTGTTTTGATTGGAAACAATAAGACTAACTCCAGCATCCGTAACCAGAATTCGGTCAGTAACAACTAAATATCCAGCTATGGGCCCAATATAATTAGCACTGTCGACTTCTAGGTCATGATTTTACAGCAAGTGGTCCCCCACATAATCTATCAACATAAGGCCCAATTGAGAAATTTCCTCTTCAACTTCCGCATCATTCCCATGATGATGACTTTTCCTTTCCTTGCGACCATTCCTCTCCCCTTCATCAATAATTTCCTGCATTCGGTCCCCAAACGGAGCAATAACCAAAGCCCCATGAATTGTTGGCCTATTTTCAATAAAAATTGTCTCCTTCCGTAGGCTCAATGTCTTGATCATCCATTTCATCCACATTCAGGCATTGATTCACGACATCTTCATCTTCTCTAAAGTTTTCCTGCTATGTATTATCTAAGTCTGTAGTCAAATGACCTACAAAGGTTGTTTTAGCTTCTTCTCCATCCATATCGTGGTTTTTGCTTCTCTTCACTTTCCTCTTTGTTAACAGCCAATTTTCCAATGATGATTCGACAAGGGGATGTTCAACAACATTCACCGCATAAGAAGCTCCATTAATCTTCAATTGTACATTCTCATTAATGCACTCCAATTGCTCAATAATGACAAACACACAAACTACCAATGGTAATAAATGTTTGAGCATGCCAAGCTTTCAAAGGTATCCAAAAAACAAGAAATCCGAGCGCATCTAGAATGCTTAATTATTTGATTGCTCCAGATTTCAATCGATGAAAACCATAGTTATAAACTCTTCCTATTTTCTGACCAAAAAAAGTCCATTAGTTCTTTGGACTCCAAAGTGGATATAATGTGATAACCACCATCGAACGAAACTGGGCATCCCAACCAACCAACAATGCTCCTTTCCGACCAACCCACTCCAGTCTCATTAGCTTCAATGATCTTAGGTTTATTACCATAATGGTTTTGAGCAGTTCCTATGGAAGTATGAATTCTTGCCGTTCTAGGTTCGAAACTCATGTTTGTTGTTGGCTTGGTTCCAAATGGGAAAGGACCTTGATAACTTGGACGGACATCTTATTTTTGTTTGATGCAAAAAACTTGGGTAAGTTGGCATGAATATTAAAATCCCTTATAGCCTTATAGTCTCCTCCCTCTTCCTGTATCTAATAAACCAAACAGTGTAGAAAGTTTGTCGAAGCAAACATCATCCATTTCTCTTGGTAAATTATCCACACAAATAGCAAACCATGACCACTAATGTTGTAATTTCATTTGCTGTTTGGGACCTAAAAGGCTAAAACTACCCTCATGTACTGAATTTCTTCTCCTATTGACCAGTTAAGAAAACAAAAAACCATCATTACTGACCTCTTGCAGTCCATAACTGCCATGGGCTATCTCTAATTGTTTTTCTTTGGAGGCATTTGTCAAACAGTTTGTGTGCGTCACCCCAATGAACCACTGACTTAAAAAGAAAGTAGCACAGTTGAGAAACAAAAAAGTTAGTCTTAAATCATATGCAAAGATTAAAGTCTCTATTCATACTCGTAAGTATAGGTGTGTATATTCATGTTCATATATCTCACTTTTACTTCAATCACTTGTCATTGGTTGAAGACTACTTATGCATTACAATTTCAGATACAAATATAAATATAGCGCACAAATATATAACCGTAGTATATAAATACGCACACGGCACATCAATGGTTTTGGTTACTTTCCTTCAACAGATCTTGCAGGGATTGGGTTAGTTTGATTCAACCTAACCTGTCGAGAATCGCAAGAAACGTTCATAGCCGCCTCAAGAAAATCCCCACCGAAAGGTTCTCAATGATCTGCGCCTCTACTCCATGCTCTTCTCCTACGTTCTAACGTTTTGGGGGTTTTTCGAATAGAGGAACTTTCAGAAAAGGTTTCATTAGGTTTAGCCGTTTAGGCTTCCAAAATGAAGCGGTTCAGGTTTTAACTGGAGTCTGGAGAGCTGATTGGTATCTTGTTACCATTGGCCCAACCAGCATCTAATAGTTTGAATCATCGTGCTGTATGGCGGAGCGCGGATCAAAGTGGCGAAGGCTTCCGAGTTATTTCCCACACCTGATAGGGGTATTTTAAGAAAGGGAAAAGTAGACAAATTCTTCACTCTTTTATAAGAAGTATAGATATAGATAAGTTTAATCACTCACCGGTGAATTTATATTCAATTAACTATCATCTATCATACGAAAAGAAGAGCCCCACGAGCGTCCATAGAGTAAGCTGAGAGTGTCCATAGAGTATCCTGAGTGGCCTAGCATGTTCAAGAGTGCTCCTCGAGTGTCTAAATGGAAAAAGTTGAAAATTTGGGCCAATTTTGATTCGAGTGTTGAAAACATGTCTTGAGAGTGTCGGTGTCTAACACCTGTATGTGACCTCTAACGAAAGTGTATGTGCTTACGAAGGTTCAGGTAGTAGACCGAGCTCATATTTTGAAGATATTATAAACATTACATCCCCTGGATTATATGCATTGCATGCAGTGGCGACTCCAGGAATTCGGAAGCGTGGGGTCACTCATAAACATCAAATACTTTTATCAACCATAAATCAAGAAAAACGTCACAGTAATGGCAACTAAAAATCTTGTACCAGCAAAATCACATTTAAAGCTCAACCTAGCAAGACTAGACAACATCTCCTTATCAAAAGAACAAAATGAGTGACAAGGATTTAAACAAACTACACAAAAAAACAACTTTTATGAACTTTTAGGAGTTATTCAGTGGTGTCACTAATAAATTTAGGGGGGTTCATTTATAAATATTTAAAAAATTTAATATAATTAGTAGTAACTTTTTCCCCATGGGGTCGGCTGACCCCCCAATCCATAAGGTGGAGTCGCCCCCGATTGCATGTCCTGGAATGCCCTGGATGTTCGATTAAACAAGTATATATTCCACAGGAAATTTCTCCAAAGCATAGATTACCTTGGTTAAAATGGACTGAATTAATATTGGACCTTTTTATAAACATAAAATAGACCCATGGTTTTATTCGGCAGTGCAGTATCCATCACACTTCAATTGTCACACAAGCTTAAGGATACTTTATGTAAAGACCCGGTTTTTATTAATTATATTAATAGACTTTTAATAATTTTAATTTGCAAAAGAAAAACAAAAGATTTTAATTTGAATGTCCTTAGCTAGTGGATAATTATATAATTTAGATATAGAGATAATTTTGTAGTATATATATCTACTAGTGTTTTAATTTGATAGGAACCCTATCTTTTCTTCCACACATATAACTCTCCATTACCCTCCTCAAATCTCTCCCTCACTCACTCTCCCATCCGGTTCCATCTCTCTCTTTTGCACTCTTACTCCAATTAAAATTATTATTCTCACTTGTCCAATTTAATCTCTATGGGTGGTAGAAGTAAACACGTGGAGACATTGGAAAATCAATAGTTTTGCGCTCAGTTTTGGTTCTGCTATTTTTCGAGTATTTATGTTCGGATTCAGAGGAAAAGTAAACAACTAAGTTGTAGATCTCGAAAAAATAAGTGGAGTCCATATAGAACTCGTCTCAATCTGAGTTACGTAGAATTTAATATGATTTTTCAAAGTCCCTATTGTAGTGAACCTCGAGACAGATTACAAATATGTTTTAAAATCCGTTTTCAACCTCATTAATGAAGGAATTAGAGTTTTCATAAAACATAAAGTTCATTCCAAATTTGATTATCTACTGCGCTGTCAAATTTCGTGATTTATGGAGTTAATTTACTATTTTTAGTAAACTGAACTTGTTATGTCAAATTATGTGGATATATTGGACCCTTGTTATTATTACCTCAATCGGTTTGCTTGTCGGACTTACGTGATGATTGGGCCCACGTGATGCATGAATCCAATTGTTAAGTACATGTTGATCGAATCGTTTAATGTATAAGGATAAATAAATCTAATCGCGAAGTTTGAGGTTGGGACGTGTCCGGTATGGGTCTTGAGTCATGCGTAGTTTATACTTTTAGGTAGCTTTGCTGTGTGATCGGGCGCCGGAAGTATACTATGGGTGGGAATCGATGCCGGATAGAGATTGATCGATGTGTGATCAATCGTGAACCATACGCAGTATACCCCGAGGTGGCTTTGCTGTGTGATCGGGCACCTGAGGTATACTGTGGGTGAGAGCCGGATAGAAATTGATGGTGATGTTGTGACCGGTCATAAGCCATGCGCAGCATACCTGAGGTAGCTTTGCTGTGTGATCGGGCACCTGGAATATACTATGGATGGAAGCCGGTGATGGAAAATATTTGTTGGTAGTGGATATGAGAATATGAGAATAATGAATCTTGTGAATCCAATGTGTTGAAGACTTACTTGAAAATTTCAGTATTTCATATGGTATAAAATTTCTATACGTGCGTATCTGCTGCATGAGTATCTCTAGTAAATGGGTGACTTAGGGCGCCCTACTGAGTGTAATTTTACCACTCACGGTGCTACTTTTTGTGGTCCTGGTGTCCCCAATGCCAGTTACAGAAGGAGAGGAACAGTCGCCTGCTAATTTCAAGGTGGTGGAGCAACACAATGGATATGAAGTGGCGGAGCTGTGGCTTTACTAGTTTACTGTAGTTCTCTAGCTAGATGGCTCTGTATTTTATTTAAGTTGAATTTTTAGCATATTTTAAAGTTTAAACAATTGTTAAGTTTCTCTTTTGAATTGTAATAAATAGGCTACTTTTTAGTTTATTGTTGGAGAATTCAGATTTTAAGATTTAATAAAGTTCTTATTTTTAGAATAAATAAATGAATTTATTAATTAACGTACCCAATTTTCGGGGCATTACACTTTATTTCATTGACCAATGTCATTGGGTACTTGGAATGTGGGCAAAACGTGAGGAGTTAGAGATTCAAGGCAGCCGAGAAGGAAAAGAGTATATAGGCTTCTGAAATTGTACTGTTCTGATGTTTTCATGGGATGAGACTATTATCTGGGTTGTCCCTATAACAGATAGGCAGATTTAGTACCGACCAAAATTTCAAAACGATTAGTAACTCTGTGCAAGTGTTATTTTATGTGATTGAGTGTGCGTGTGCTCAGGCATTTGGTGTTTGATGCGGAAACAACCTGTGTGTCTGAGTAACATGGGATGATGCCCATGAATTATAGAGACACAAATAACATTTGCAGCAACAAGCATCAAATCGAGATCAGTATAATTCCAATTTTAAATGCACAAAAAGAAACTTTGAATATCTAGAGGCGTACCGCAGGAGGCTAACAATGGCTGGAGGAGAGTTAGGAAACCAGGGTAAAAGAAGCCTTGCACCCAACATAATGCTGTAGATATTCAAGATGTTGTTAATACCATTGGCCACCACAAGCCGTGCCCCTGAATCCCCAGGTAAAATGGCAGCAAAATTATGTTTGGCGAGACCGTTTAAATTCCCGTAGTTTTTCTGATGGATCTGGAAGTGAAGTTGAATTGTCAATTAAGGAATGGAGAACTGCCACGCATAATATGTTTCCGAAGTACCCAAAAAAAAAAAAACAGAGAGAGAACTGCCACGTATAGCTCATAGATCAACCATAATTAGAGAACAAAGGAAATAACACAGAATCATTAATGAAATACTACTGAACATGCCTCCTACTAAGCATCACACACACAATTGATAAAAGCATTCTGGGCTGAAAAAAGCAGTTTTGTCTACCACTTTGGTGGTTTGATTCGTCGGTTATAACCCATTTGATTTCTATTGTCAATTTGAGAGATGAATGCCCCATCCGCTTTGATGGTGCTGCAGTGAAATACAAATACTATCTTGTTATGGTACTGCCAGAGTACCTACATACTCTTTCAAGGAAAATACAATCACAGATTCACAATACTGACAATAATAGTAATTTTTTCATGGGATGGGAAAATAGGAGAGTAATTCACACACAACCAAACTTACAATTTATTAAGGGAAAATTTCAAAATATCCCAAATTTTGACCTCAATATCAAATATACTCCTAAACTTTTAAAAAACTCAATTATACACCTCCAAGCTTTGGTTCCGTTAATCAAATCTACTCCTACGGTACCGTCACAATTTGTCAAATTACGTTAAACTCCATTTAATCTGCTTATTTGACATCCAAACTCACTTAAAATGTGACAACACTCTCTCTCTCTCTCTCTCAAAGAAATGGAAAAAATAAAATTCCGATTTCAAAATTTATTTTCAAAATATTAAATGGATTTTCAAAATAAATTAAAAATTAAATGTTTTGAAAATTCTTTTTTAAGAAACTTTTTCCAAACTGTATTTTCAACAAATTTTCAATAGTTTCTTCAAAAAAACAAAAATTGGAAAAAAAATTTAACTTATATTTTTGTCAAATAATATTTTTATAACTTTCTTTTTACAAAAACAAAAAACTGTTTTAAAAAAAATTTAAAATAAGTATTTTTTTTTCCAAACTCCATGGGTACCCTGGTGCTCCACTCCAATATCATCATGGTAGTAAAAAAATGTTTCTGAAACTGTTTTTGAAAAAAAAAAAGTTAAATTTTTTTAGCAAAAAAGCTATTTTTATAAAATAAAATAAAAAAGAGTAACAGAAACAGTTGTTTGAGTAAAAAAATGCTTCTTTTTGAAAAATATTTTTAGAAATTGGAAACACAGTTGTCAAAAAATACCAAAATACTTTTTTTGAAAAGCATTTGGAAAAAAATATGTTTTGAAAAACCATTTATTTAAAATTGGAAAACAATTATTAAAAAAAGTTTTATGATTTATTTTTAAAAAACATTTAAATTTTTTTTAAACGAACATGAAACAAAAGGATCACAAGAATTACATTCAGTTCAACAAACTATATATGCAAATCTAAGATAACTTGAACAACTCGAGTAATTAGTGAGAATAATCGGAGTTGGGAAAAACTGAGAACTCCCCCACATTCTTCTTTCTATACGTAGTTTAGTGATATTTAAAGCGGTTTGTCGTGAAAAATTGAGAAAAGAAGAAGACGATCGGGGAATAACTCAACCGGTGCCTAAACAGGCCAAACCAGCTAATTGGAGTCATATCTCCCCACGCGTGAATTTGGTTTGGGCCATTCTTCTTTCAATACGTAGCTTAGTGATATCTTAAGCGGTTTGGGCCATTCTTCTTTCGATGCGTAGCTTAGTGTTATCTTAAGAATGACCCAAACCAGATTCAAGCGTGGGGAGATATGGCTTTAGTTAACCGGTTTGACCTGTTTAGGCACCGGTTGAGTTATTCCCCGATCATTTTCTTGTTTTCTCAATGTTGCACGACAAACTGCTTAAGATATCTTAAGCGGTTTGCATATATTTTCTATATATGCAAATCTAAGCTATATGCAAGTACCATAACTACTTGGGCTAAAAACCCTGGGACTCAGAGGAAGTAATCACTGAGACCGACAGACACAAGGGGTTTGCATAACTCTAATTATTCTCACTAATTACTCGAGTTTTTCAAGTTAGCTTGAAAAAATTCCATAGGATTGCCCCTGCAAAATTTCTTGTACGAGATCAAACCAAATAGAGCCATAAGTCCAAGTCACTCCCAATCAATTGAGATTGGCTATATATATCCATCTTGCCTTTGAGATAATATTCTTCTCTTTTCATATGATAAAAGAACTTATCTACGACCATAACACGAACCCCATAACACGAACCCAACCAACTATGATAGGTATCAAACCCGTAACATCACAAAACTTGAGGATGATACACAACTACAAGGCCAACTACCCTAGTTAGGCTAGTACTCAAATAGCCAGATCCTTTCGAACTACCGCCTCCAATGTCAATTTTGGAGTACCCCTCCCCTCAGTGTCACCTTCAACCGTAACCATATTACTCTTCTATGAGGTCTATCTACAATAAACATGCTCAAACCACCTTAGTCAATATTCTCGCATATATCTTATCTTCTGTCAGTGCTACCCCTGCAACTTTCTTGGATGGAAAAATCCTAAAATTTAGAAGAAAAAAAAACCCCGAAATTTCTAAGTTATATCGTGCGACTAAAATTAAACGGCATCAATGCATATACACACAACCTCTTCTCTCTCCAAACCCTAGCAATTAGCAATATAGATGCTCATGGAACCTATTTTTGTTATCCAAGTGGTTCGAGCCCCGCTAATAACCAATGTTGAGTCCGCCACTAAGTGCTTACCCAGTTCCACTTGTGTAAATTAATTTCAAAATTGGGAATGTATAAACCAAACCATAGAAAAAATGTTGAACTACCCACAAAGCTTCTTTTTTGTAGTTACGCGTGTATATGCATATATGTATAAGATTGAGGGCCAGGGGAGGCGTTCTACCTGGGAGAAATTGCTGAAAGGAGAAGGTATAGAGAGGGTGTTGAGAAACGGACGGTTGGAAGCGAATGAGCGTACAAAACCACGACATCCATCGACAGCAGAGACAACTGTTGTGTGGAGATTTCGAAAGAAGCGCTGTCCGACTGCCACTTGGCCACGGAATTGGACCTTCAATTTGGGAATCAAGAGTTGGTGATTGAATACCAGTAATGGAGTAGAAGAGGAAAAAGAAGAAGAAAGTAAGAGAGCGTGTGACAAGCGCGTGTTGGCCACAAGGCTTTTCTGGGTTCGAGGAGAAGAATCGTCAGAAGAAGATGGAAGAGGAGGAGGAGATGCCATCAATGCTCTCTTCGGAAACGAAAAGAGTAGGGACGAAAGATAGTGGACAAGATGAGGAGGGATTGTATAAAAATAGGGGTTTTGTTTTCATTTTTAGGTTTTTTAGTTTTTTTGTTCTACGTCATAAGTTCAAACTTGGGAAAATTAAAGGGAGTGATTTCCACACCCCCAAACTGTTATTCATACCCTTTCTTTGTCTTGTAGTGAAATTTTCATATTTCATATGCAAAAATTTCACTAGAAGACAAAAGGGGGTGTGGATAACAATTTGGAGTGTGAATATCAATTACCAAATTAAAAGCTCTCCTAATTATTAACAAAATGCTTTAACAAGGACCAAATGGAGATTAGGGAAAATTAGCCCCCGATTGGGATACTTATTTCTAAAATCAAGATTAGAGATCATGTACCCTCAAATCAAAAAGGATACAACATCAAAAGAAACCCCAAGGATTGGGCAACCTTCGAAAGCCGTTAAGTCAGTCTAGGAGATTTTAAATCCATGGAGTTTGGGATACTTCCGGCATTTACCGTGTCCATACAGCTACCCGCATTTCAAAACTAGCCTTGGGGTTATTAGTATAAGGATTGCAACAACTTTATTGCTTTGTCTTGAATTGTCAAGAAAAGTGATTGGCTTTGGTTCCAACAAATGATTGGAATTTAACCTACCGAGTAATGACCTACCCAGAGTTGTTGAATATGAAAGCTAGGGATCCTTGATTTCCGGACCTAATATTACCAATTCCGTAATTAGTACTTAATATGAGCAATACACACTAAAAAAAAATACCCTCAACACGTGGACTCAATGTGTTCGTGAATACGAGACTCGGTATAGTCTAGGATACCCTTAGGTTTGATCTGCCCAGAAATCAGCCAGCATCCGCTTTGTTTGAAAATCCATAT
The DNA here is from genome assembly GCA_036023075.1 of Gaultheria prostrata. Lineage (NCBI taxonomy): Eukaryota > Viridiplantae > Streptophyta > Magnoliopsida > Ericales > Ericaceae > Gaultheria > Gaultheria prostrata. The sequence goes on along the minus strand of JAXBDA010000081.1, from coordinate 115,393 downwards.
AAAATAGAAAATACAATTTATAAACTTATTCTTCACACCGGTCATGCAAAATTTTGTAAAGAATACAATGGTACTCCTAGATTTCCAAATGCAGTTCAACATTTTGAGTTTTAACAGAAAACGTCAGTCCAGGTCCTGAACCGACCAGCCATCGTAAAATGACATAACTCCCTCAAAACTTCATAAAATTTGATGCTACCAGTTGGGTTTTAAAGAGAAGACCTTTTTCTAGCTTTCTAAGCAAGAATCATTGAAAAATTCGACTTGCGCAAGAAATGAGGTCGTTTCAAAGTTGACAGCTCACAGGAATGGAAAACAGGGGTCTAAAACATGTTAGATTTGATTCATTTTTTCCAAAGGACATGTCCACGAAAAATCTCACTTATACTAGTCACTAAGGAGTGTAAGCAGTCCAAAAATCGGAACATTTAAAGGCCATTTGATACGCTTAACAATTCGAACAAAAACAGGTTTTCTGCAGAAACAGAGACAGCAATAGCCCCTTTGCTAGATGATCACCATAACTCATCAAAACCCACATACAAGGCCTCAAACGACCAAGACACATAAAAAATAAAAAAAAAACTTTTAATCTGTCATTTTTCAGTTTAAATAGCAAAGGGGGTGAAATCTAACTCATACAAGAGGGGTGATGCTTGGTGAGTGAGAAAGTGAGGACATCGTGAGTGAAATATGAAAGAGGAGAGTAAGATTTTACCCAAATAGACGCTGAAATCAGGTCTTCTCTTCTCTTCTCTTCTCTTCTCTTCTCCCTGTCGTGCTTCTCTCTCTCTCTCTCTCTCTCCCTCTTCAAATGGCCAAATGGAGTATATAAGGCTAATAATAGTACATGTATATGTTTAATAGGTAACATGTGACATAAAAAGTAGTGTTGCACAAGACACGAAGAAGACAAGGGTCTCGTAAAAAAATCCTGGGTTAGGCTCGAGGCGCGACCCGACACAATGCACTTCGAGCAATGTTCGAACTCCCGAGACTTCGATCTCAGGAAAATAGGGATGCCTACTGTATGAATTGAATCGATTCTCTAGAAATTTAGTAACTGAATTATTTCAATTGGTTCTAGAAAATTAAGAATCAAAGTCTAACCAATACACATATCGAATATGTCCAGATCCAAGCCGCAAGACCGGACTGATTTTGGTTCGGTTCCAGTTCTATCCAATTAAGAAACACTTTGTCACAACACTTTTAACCCCCAATTAATCATGGATTGAACAACAACATTAAGGGCGTGATTTTTCCATTTCACAATTTGAGGGTGGATATTATTTTTATGCTCCCAATCCTCCCATACCACTTGGCTATTTAACATTGGATGCCGTCTTGGGCAGTCTGATCTTGGAAGAAATCAAGGCTTGTTTAAGTTCATGGAGGAATATGACAAAGTGTGATGAGAACCGCATGGGGTCTTCATCCCAGGTTTTTTGGTTCGGGGTAATAATTTTCTTGCTTGTCTTGTTGGGTTGCCTTTTAGGAGGCTGGTGAGGGTTTTTTGAGTGTTGTTGGTCAGGTTCATTTACTGTATGTTTCTGGTTTGTTTGCTTCAATAAACGTTTAATTTACCAAAAAAAAAAAAAAACATTGGATGCCGGATTATTTTTAGAGATAACATATATGGAGAGGGTTTAAGATAGTTAGGGGTAATATATGTGCAGGGTGGCCCCACAGTGATGTGACATGTATAAAGGGGGATAAATTAGTACTGCCTCCGTCCGGATTTGTTGGTACATTTTGGGGATTCCAATTTTTTTTCCATTACTTTTTTTCCCTTACTTTTTGTGTACTTTCTTCATACTTACCCTTTAACTTTTGGAAATGGACAAATATTTTCGGACTTGAAAAAATATGTTTGTGGACCAATAAATCCGGATGGAGGGAGTACTTGGTTTGGATGATTTTGGTAATATGGCGGTATAATAATGTAAAAAATTGTTAAAAGACAAATCCACCTTTATTTTTCCTTTTAAACGTTTTTTACTTGTATTAAATACAAAACTTATTAATTTATTACACTTGTCAACAAATAAGCCATAATAATTAATTATATTTAATTCTCAAATAATTGTACTAGTTTATTTGAAATACAATTACAAAGGCTTAAAAAAAAGCACAATTACTAATTCAAGAAAAGAACAATATATTAAACTCTCAAATAAATGTACTAATCTCAAAAGTACATGTAATAAACGTGCATTAAAATACCTTTGTACGCAATTTTTTAAATTTTTTCGCTTCGACTTAATGATCTCTATGAGTAGTTTAATTCGGTGTAAAAAATAATTATGCGCGGAAGTACTTTATTTTTTTGTCCGAAGGATATTGCAAAGTACTAACTCAAGAAGCCAACAATGTAAAATATTAAAGAATATAAATTTTCCAATTTTTTTGTATCATACATTAAAGATCTCTATTAGTAATTTGATTTGGTGCAAAAAAAAACTAAAAAATTATGCACGGAAGTACTTCATTTTTTTAACCCGAAGGAAATTGGAAAGCCAAAAAAAATGCCCAAAATTAATCCAGTGGCAATAGTGCCTAGTAGTAGCAATGGGTGGGGTATTGGGCGGGGAGATTAAAAGGGGTACAATGGTCATTTTTGGGGGTATTAGGAGGTCATAAATTTTGACACCCCCTGGGTTGTCATAAATAACACCCCACAGGGGTGATATTTAGTCCGAATGAGAAATAACACCCCCTCATTTTTTTTGACAAACCATTCCATAGCCGTGGGCCCAGACATAAATAAGACGCCCTATATTTATGCCCCCCTATAAGACCCCATGCAATTGGCCCGTTATGGTAGATACTACTGTCCCCTAGAGTGGTGATAGAAATACTATCTTGAACTTTAAAATGGAATAAGAACGAAAAGTTAATGCGTAAAAAGTTAATGGGTAAAAGTGGAGGTAAAATTTGATTTAAAAAGTGTAAAATGAAGGTAAAATTTAGTGTGAAAAGTGTAATGATGATATTTTTTTAATATGTTGGATTTACAAATCAACACATTTAAAAAGGAAATTAAAAAAGAGAGGGAAATAGTAAATAATACTGCACGGAGAAAAACTACCCGTAGATTCTATCCAATTTAAAAGAAAAAAAACTTGTCCCTTCGGGGACATCCGATAAAAAAGAAAAAAACCTAGATTCTCTCCCATTGATGGACTCGAGAGTCCAATTCGACCAATTTTAGGAGAGAAATGTTAATGTATGAATCCACCAATCACAACCTAACCATGCCCCCTCACGTGCATGTAACCATCTTGTCTGCTTTCCATATTTCTAATGTGTAGGAGTGGCGTGTGCAGAAACCTGTATTACCGGGCCACAATCCATACGCACTGCTTTGTAGTGGGAAAAAAATCTCTCTCGCCTTCTACTAAAAAAAATCTCTCATTTTTAAGAAGTGAACATGGCCTCGATTTTTTTTTTTTTAACTTTTCTTCAACATATATTTCTATTTAAAAATTATTGAACTATTACATTATACTTATAAAATAGCTATGGAGAAAAATCAAAAATAATTTTATGCTTTAGACAATTTCTTGTTTTTCCTAAGTAAAATAATTCAACTTTTAGTTCTCAACGAATTATCTTTAACACAAAAAGAAAGGAGCTATTGATAAATTTAAGAAGAAAAATAAGTGTGAATGTAAAAAGAAGTCTTTGCTTGACTTGCATTTATGATAATAATTATCATTTTGTAACACAGGATAGTTTCGAGGCCAAAATTAGTGAATTGAGGCTTGCTTATAAGCAATTAACTCTGGAGCATCCCCACTTGGTATCCTGACGCCCTTTTCCATCACATTTTTAGGTAGAGCTGTGAGACCTATACTGAGTCTTGATTCCCACATAAATATATACAGAAAAAAGGTATTGTGGCACCATGTAATGGCGCCCTAAAAATACTAAATAAGTTCTCTTTTTTAAAAGATGATATTCTAATTGAACTTGTAATATGTTTATTTTTACAAATGAAAAAAAATCCCAAAAGTCCAGTTTGGGCACTGGCCTGCACATGCCTCCGCCATTGTCCACATGCATGTCAGATAGTTGCGGTTGGAATTGTTGTTGGTAGGTGTATACGTAACATTACTGATTTTAGAACCTTCTCAAACCTACATTAGTAATCGAGACCATTTATCTTTTAGCAGTAGTTGAGAACATCAATCACGCGAGAAATTGTAGATACTGTTTGATATGATTCAAGAATATATATTAGGACGACTTGTTCAAAAGTCTTTGGCAAAGGATTTGTAACTCCATTAATCCACCAAACAAATTTATAACCTATCTCAAACACATAAGACTTAGCAAGACTGCATCGGTACTAATTTACCTCATTTATCACGAGATCAATTACCTTTGGAATCATATTCAGATCCGATCAATGCATGTGATTTGAAAATTGACATGGTAGATGTTCTTGATGAATTTTAAAAAGTGACTGGTCTCTAGGAAAGCATGAGAAGGGCCCGAAACTAATTGAACCGAAAATGTATGGGATAGAGTTCGGATTTTTTTCCATAGAACCGTAATATTTCACTTTCCACTTCCAAGATTAAAGTAATTCTCACACAATTTGTAGAAAATGGTAACTTAGTAAATTACACTTACCACCAGAAGTTTGGTTAGTAGTTCACAAAATACTTACTATATCTCTAAAAGTTTTCGTCATCCGTGTTTTTTTGTCTTTAATGATTTTTTATCAATTTTTTTACTATTTATTTTTTACTTTTTGAGGTATATATCTGGTGTACCTTTATTCAAAAAGTTAATTTCTTTTTATAAAAATGTTAAAAAAAATTGGCTAAGGACGAAAAATGACGCAATCTTATACAAATCGTTCCTTCACTGCCGATCAGTCACTTGTTTGTTGTTAGCTGCAGTTACAAGGCTTCTCTAAAAAATGACTGTCCGGAATTGGACCAGGAACTCAAAATGGGGGCAGGAACTGTTTTTTTTTTTTGAACGGCAAAGAAGATTTTATTAATCTTTGAAAACAAATTACAAAGATTAAAGTGATCCGAGAATACGGCATCACAACGTAAGAAGGCATCCCAACTAGGTTGGCACCCCTCCAAGCGACAAGCATAAGCCTACACGAACCCAAGGGGAAATAACAAAGTTAACACGAGGTCAACCAAAGCATAGATACATCCCAAAAATGGTACTACATGCAGCATCAAAGATAGATCTGAGGGCCTAGAAACAAAATTCCAATCAGGATCTCCATGAGCAACAACAACAGCATCCAACACCATCTGCACCAGAACTTCAACAACACCACCAGCAGCTAGCAACCCAAATAAAACGTACAGGATATGAATACAGCAGCAGAAATACCAAAATTGAAATTGAAGCATTCGAAAAAAGGAAGACCGATGCAACTATCAAACTTCACCCATCTCCAAAATAATCCAAATGCACAATAAGCTGCCAGCAGATCCAATGGCTTCAACATCTCAGAACTCAAGACTCCTTCCCACCAAATGGACTTGATAAAAATATTAGAAATGGGCCTTGTTTAGAACTTGAAGTAGCAGCATGTCCTCCTTTATTCCGTTAGCAGCATGGGGGCAGGAATTGTGGCAGGAACTCTTTAAAGAATTGTCAGATAAGAAAGATATCTAGCTTCTCCGAAGTCACATCCATAGCAGGAATGGA
>JAXBDA010000081.1:15543-109602 GCA_036023075.1 Gaultheria prostrata | reverse complement strand
TAGCAGCATGTCCTCCTTTATTCCGTTAGCAGCATGGGGGCAGGAATTGTGGCAGGAACTCTTTAAAGAATTGTCAGATAAGAAAGATATCTAGCTTCTCCGAAGTCACATCCATAGCAGGAATGGACCTAAAAAGTCATATGAGTAGGAGGATCAATCGACACCCGGACCACTCCATCGATTGAGTAAACCGCTACCCCGCTCCCAACTCTCAGAACTATAAAGAATCAATCTCTACCTGCAGAGAGCGAAAGCATTTGGAGTATGAAAAAACTGACTCCCGACAAAAGGAGTAAAAGAGAGCTACACGAGCATAACTTCTCAAGTCAGCCTTACAACAAAAGGAGAGGAACAGATCAGACACGAAGGGAGCAGAAACATACGTGGTCCCATTCTATATGTCCATACCGGTATCAGTCATGTGATCCTTAGCGATGAGATCCTAGGAATATTTCAGTTCCCACAGAGATCATGTTACACTCCCAATCATCATTCTGAGGCGGTTGCTCCGAAGTTTCTGTCTCATTGAGGATTACAACAACCATTTCTGTGCACAGCTGCAATACAACATCTGACTGTTCTAAGGACGAAAAATTACGCAATCTTATACAAAACTATTATCTCCAAAACTTTTCTCAAAACTACCAACCATACAAATTCCTTTGGAGTTCTGGAAATTGTGGTGTCCTCGAACCATTAGGTCGATCTAATTAAGAACTTGTGCTGAAGACATCTCTCTCTCTCTCTCTCTCTCTCGATTAATGTGCCATTGATCATATTAGACCTCTTGATGTCAATCAATTATATTCATCTTTTGTTTAGTCAAGGAAAATGTTATCACAACCCATTGAGTGGTGAATAAGGGAGGAAAGTGGCAAAAAAAGAAAGTACATTTTTTAATATGTTAAAATGTCTTGAAAAGTGTTATAGGTGAATCGGAAACAGTGTATTTTTTTTTGTCATTTTTCTCTCCCTTATTCACCACCCAATGAGTGTTTATTAGCATTTCTCGTCAAAGAAAATGTTCGGCGAAATGTTTATTCCACTTTAGGAACAGATATTTTAGTACTACATCTTTTGAAAGACAAATTACGTTAGTGATTTATAAATAGTAAGTTGATGTTACAGATTGTCCCTCATAATAATAATCTTCGAAGTTCTAATTCAACGCTTTTAAACTTATGTAATTGATTTTTTGCGGTGATTTTATCCTTTTAAATTTTTTTGCAACTGTTTTATTGAATTCCCACATTAGAAACTCACTCAGAGCTTGAAAATCTTAGAGACATCAATCCTGTCTGTTCACAATATATCTCCACAAATATTTAGATTGTCGTAATTGAGAATAACACAAAATGATTATTCAATCAAGACAACAAAGTACTAAATCAATGTGAGATGAAACTAAAACTGCATCAAAGAGCTGAATTTTTATTGCAATTGATCATATAATTCAACTAGCATCAAATCCGTGCTATGCACGGGACGGATCACATTTGTGACAAACTACTTGGCATGAGCAGAGGCGTTGATTATTGCTTGGACCAGGAACACATCGGCAATGTGAAGCCATTCCACTTGCTCCACATCTTGAGTCCACTTCAAGGAAGCAATCAAAGTTTCCGTTTGGCCCACATGAACCAGGCAATGTCAAATTATAAGGGCAAAAATCCAAACCTCTGCAAAAATAAAAAATAAAAAACATCAATTTTAGTGTATTGATAATATAACTACGTAATTAAATATGTATGTATAAACAGCAATTGGACCAGAGAATGCAGTTGCATTATCAGGTCGTAATTAAACAGATTGAGCAAGTTCGAATTGACGTAACACGAAATCTATTAGTCCGAAAGCGCCATCAAAATCAATAAAATTCTACAGACCCCCTAATTGACACTAACGAGAGAAAGAGAGGATCGTATACCTTGAGAGAGTAAGTAAACAGAGGAAAAATGCGAAAGAAAACACGGAGGAGGCTGCAAACTTCATCATGATATTTCCTACTCAATTACTTTATGCTTCTTGTGAGATGATGGTATACTAATTCACATGAACCAACCAATATTTATAGGTGCTTAAATGACAGTTTGGAAACCTTGAAAAAAAAAAAAAAGTTTGGAAAAGAGGAGTAACTCTTTTGCCATATTTGTGAGGATTGTATTTGTTGGGCCCCACTTGGCCATCTCAAAGCCAATTAATTAGGGTGGACCTCTATTTCATTAGAGAGATTATGGTTAAATTTAGTAACTCTTTTGCCATATTTGTGAGGATTGTATTGGTTGGGCCCACTTGGCCATCTCAAAGCCAATTAATTAGGGTGGACCTCTATTTCATTAGAGAGATTATGGTTAGATTTTTTTCCTTTTGTTTCTACGAAAATGTAAGTATTGGAGCAACTATGTATTCAATGCGTTCATATTCAACTATAGGATTTAAATTTCTTGGATATCCTATATTAAATGCATTCATACTCGTCAAAGTTAAATATTCCATCTATCCCAAGTTGTTGGTCCTGTCGAATTCCAATATAATTTTTTAATTTATATCTTCCAATCTATAACGTATATATTTTAAGTGCAGTATGAATCTTATTTGATAGATCTCAATTAGTTCTATTGTACAACATTTTTAAAATCTCTAATAATATTATAGATTGAAATATATGAACAACGAACAAGTGAACAAAAAGAAGAAGAAGATATGAACAGCTAAAAAATGCATTGAAATCCGAACAAGACAAACAATTTGGGACAGAGGGAGTAATGTTAAACTGTCGGATTATAATTATATCTTGTACTCCCTCCGTCCGGATTTGTTAGTCCGTTTTGGGAATTCCAATTTTTTTTCATTACCTTTTGAGTTGGTTCATTACCTTTAGAATTTATTCACTTTCCCATATTTTATCCTTTGACTTTTGAAAATGAACAAATATTTTGGGACTTGAAAAAGTAAGTTTGTAAACAAACAAATCGGAGGGAGTATTATATTAAGGGTGAGTTTCTGAATTTAATTTTGTTCCTCCATTGAGTAGGGTGAACAAAATCATCCCCCTCTTATTAGTTGAAATGTTATACTCGTCCCACCAAAAAGTGATGTCATCGCACCAAAGCAATGTCATTCTTACAAAAAAGTTTATACTTTATCGAAATAAATTAATACATTCTATTCACAACAATATTTATAAATTAATGGTAATTCAGAAGTAAGTTAACTAAATATTTGCAATATTATTTGAAAATTGCGACCAAATTTGAGTATAAATTTTAAAATTTCAAAGAGTCGTTGTAATAATATTTTCTTATCAAATAAAAATTTTAAAATGGATTTATATTATCACCCCATTTTTTAGGTTGCCCACATCACAATGGCTTAGCAAAATGTAAAAAAGTAAGGTGGATATGGCTTAAAGTGGTGTGGGTTTATAGGTTCCCCAAGATCTTAAACACTACAAGAAATTCCCACCAGGTCTAGCCTAAATTCTAATATTCCCACCAAGGTAAATATCTTTGCTTTTACCAAAACTAGGAATGAATCCACGTGCTTTGCACGTGGTAAATGGTTGGTGTGTTTGCCCGTTGTGAAAATATATCATGTTTTGAAGCCGAGGTTTGAATGAGCTCATGGAAGTTAAAAACGGAGTGGGATTTCAGTAGCTTAATAAATGAGATATTTGCAGTAAATTTACTTGTTTATTCTTTAGCCAAAGTTCAAGTGTATAAGTGTACTGACTTGCAAAAGAATCAATAACTCAGAATTAATTCTGAGCAAAGCGACCATATGCCAAGAAGAACTCGAACTACCGTATACGTGTAACTTTGCAATTCAAGAGCCATCATTACATCACCAAAGCGACCATATGCTAGAAGTTTATTTTCAACTGGAATGCTAAACGCAGTAGGACCAATCCTAAAAACAACATCATTCAATGCGAAAGCTTTAATCATTGGAGACAACCTAGCCTGGATTTCCTATTTCAGTTACAAAGCATAAGTAATAAGCAGCTGATATTAGAAGAATGTTTAACAACAATGTAAGAATTTAAAATTATACCCGCAATGGATCTAAGAAGCACGCACACTCTCCCGGGGTAAATGAATCCGTATCCCGGACATATCGGACACCGATACGCTCAGACATGTTCCCGATACATGTCCGATACGTGAAAATTGGTATCCGAATACTTAATTATTTTCCGATACGCTCGGATATGTTTTTCTAAGTCATATACATTTTCCGATATGCTCCGACACGTGTTCTGACACGCTACCGAAACGTTTTGGGACACCCTATGGGTCAAAATGCAATTTTTAAAACTTGATAGGGGGTAAAAGTTGTAATTTTTAAATCTAAATAGAAAATAAAACAATACCCAATAAGTAAGGGGTGAAAAGTGTAATAACACATATATTAGACAAATAAATATCATTCATCTTCTCCCTCAACGTTAAACCCAAATCAGCCCTAAAAAATTTTATTCTCACTTTTTTTTTCTTTTTTTTCCCCTCAATTTTTTAGGTATATATATATATATTAATTTAGCTGTGTTTTGGCCTAAAAAATTAACTTTTTGCTTTTTGGTGTTTGAAATGCTTGTACTCATGTATAAAGTACAAGCTTTTTAAGCACAAAAAAATAAAAAGTGAAGTTTACTACTTAGGCCAAAACACGCCTTAATATTATATAACGTATCCTCCAACGTATCGTGTCCTAGTTTTTGGAAAAATTATGTATCCACGTATCCGTGTTGTATCGTGTCCATATTCTGTGTCCGTATCCTTGCTTCTTAGCAATTGATCAACATACATATAACTAAATACCATGAAGTTAGAGATCATAAAAATACAATTATTAAATCTCTAAAATACATATAAATAAAATATATCAAAGGCAAGACACTGAAATTATTTTAGGAAAGTGTGTTTTTCTAGATATCAAATACATCTCCTAACCACAACTCATAACACATAAACATAGATAAATACAAGGCAAAGAAGTAAAGATCAAGTATATATCCATGAAAATCATAATGCCTCAACTCTTAAATGGAATAAAGAGATTACAATATCATGCCATCTGTTTGTCACTCCATCAATAGACAAACTATTTAGTCCAACATCATCTTGGATTAATTTGTTGCAAACCCATTTGCCAAATTAACATTGAATGTATCCTTCTTCTCAGACTTTGAGTCTTAAGCCAAATCGGGGTCTCAAATTTCTCAAAATGTGCACCATGGTTCATAGTTTCACTTCACTGCGTGCGAAAGTTGACCTTAAAAAACACAAAGGTAATGGTACAAAGAGTTTGAGCTCCATTGCAAAAAACTGTTCTTTTTGCTAGCTCAGTAATGCTTAACTTGACTGAGAGGATACAATCATACCACCATCAATTACTGCCCAATCTAGTCAAACCAGCAAAAGAGAACAAATTCCAATGTTAAACTTAAAAGAGAGAAAACTTATAAGTTTACTCCAACTACTAATATTCATAATTCAAACAATACACTAAGATAATAGATTAAGGGGAACAAAATCATCTACAGCTGGGAAAAAAAAAAAGAAGCTCGGGATAAGCCCCGAATGATAGTCGGATTACCTTTTATAAAAGAGCTCCAACAAATTCTAAAGACGAAAGTTCTGCCTCAAGATCACTCTTCCACCCTTTTCAGAGATAATTCTTTTGGCCTTTTCTCCAACAACAAAGTCATCTCTAACTCTCTCTTTTGTTGCTGTTACACACTCACCATGTGACCTGCACCTCATCTAAACTAAATAAATAAATTGTGAGATTAAAAAGAGCATAGAAATCATAAACGCTAACAAAGCATTAGTTTCAAGCAGTGAGTCAGTGAATTTTATCTGTATTCATAATTTGTCGCTTCGGAGATTAGTTACACATACGATGGACTTATCCAAGAAAATTTAAGGCGGAATGTAGATGACTATGAAAAGGTCAAATGGAACTTATGGCATAATTTGGTGGCAATGGAGCATGCAAAGCAGTTTATGATAATAATCCAACTACGTATAAAGCATGGCTAGGAGGGGGGAAGCATAGAACATGAATCACATCATCAAAATTGAAGCTCACGTACATAAGCCATCAAATGCGTTGTAATCCACCTCAATTCTCCACTCTTAAGAACTTGGGAAAAAATCTTCCTAACTAAAATACTGTGTTGTTCATAAAAAGAATTACAGAACGTCATCCCTACACGACATATCGCCAAGTAGGTCTAAGTTCACATGCAAACACTACAACTGACTCATGCAAGTTGATCAAATTAGAAAACGGAAAGAGAAAGATGTTACCAACAGGTAGTGGATCCAATTAGCATCATGATTCAGAACCATAATCTTTAATCAAACTACCTGACACAAAAAAAAAAAAAACAAATTATCAACCCACAATTCAAAACAGGGCAGCACAGAAAAAATAAAAACAAAGCTGGCTTTCTAATTAACATGTTTGAATCATGGGATGCGCGAGGGACATTTGGGGACTCACATTGGACACACCACGTAGCGTGTCTGTTCAATTAAATCATTTTTTGGAGGGGGACACACGGGGGACATGGCATGGACACGCGTGTACCTAATAAGCTCTCTCTCTCTCTCTCTCTCTCTCTCTGTGTGTGTGTGTGTGTGTGTGTGTGTGTGTGTGGAGGGGGACACGACATGGACACGCGTGTACCCAATAAGCTCTGTGTGTGTGTTCAACTAAATTTCATGTCTCTCTTTTTTTCTGACGATAATTTCCCTTTTATCTTTTTTTCCAACTAACTTTCATCAATTGTGCGATGCCATAAAAAATTGATTGTTGGGTTGGGGTTAAATGACATGAAAGTAGCTGAGGTGATAACGACAGCACAAATGGAGGAGGGCAGCAGTTTTTGCCATTTCCCAAAGAGCCAACCACACGCACACTCTTATAAGTAGATCAACGGGACTGATAGAACTAATAGACATTCCTAAGATTCAGATGCCACTAATAGAGAACTAATACAAAACAAGTCTGAAAAGCTTAGCAAGATTAAGGGAACTCAGAATCACCTCCTCGGTGACTTCATAACATTTTGAAAAGACAGGAATCGGCCACATTAGTTCGACTTAGCATCTTCCTTGGACTAAGAGTATTGCAGTGGGTAAAGGGAGAAATTTCGGCATTCAATAATGGCAAAAACTTTCTCCCTGTAACCTGAAAGCCAAAACTTTCTCCTTGTAACCTGAAAATATTGCTGATGATGTCATGAAGCAGTTAGGTCAAAATTCAGGAAGTAATTGTCTCCATTTTCGGAAATCCATTGCTTGCAAGAATTTAAACAACTAACCGGTTCCAAATAATGATAATGACGTCGAGTAACCTCAGAGGCTTAATATTGCTTGCAGTTTCACATTCGTGGCAGGTTCCTCTGTGTATTATGGACTTTCAACTACATCCATGATCAGAGATAGAAGATAAATGTTTATTATATGATTGCACAAAAGGACACAACATGATTATTTTACTCGACGAACCCTGTTGCAAACCAATATGCGCACTATCAATGCCACAACTCATTAAAATGCCCATAAAATGAAATATAAGAAGTTTAACACACTGAATCCGAGACTATTTATCTTAAGAGAATATGCAAATATCATTTATCTATGAAAAAACAATTAACATGGGTTAAGTGTCCAATGATAAATAAATGCACAGGATGATAAACCAGAAAAAGAACAAGTTATATCGACCCGAGAAAGACTAATATAAATTATGTGACTTTTTCATGTTAAACATACTCAACGTGACTGGTAAACCAGAAAAATAACAAATTTTAGCACAAGCCTGAGGAAGACTAATACAAATCATGATAAAACATAACATATGTGATTTTTTCATGGCAAATATAGTCATAATCCAGTTTGATATAGCTAATTTAAAACATACCATCGTACATACAGATTTTGGTTTTGGATGGAAAATGTTATGATAGCATCTCCAAATATAAGGCATGGTTAAAAAAAATCATCACATAAAGTTCAAATGAGGAATTTAATACAAAAAAAAAAACACAGCTCCTCTTTTCTGTTGTTTTGTATAACAGAACTATATACATACACATCAAAACTATCCAAATTCCTTACCATTCGAGTCAGTTCATCTGGCGATCAACTGCATTTTTTGGTCCAAAAGGGATTGAAATTATTCTCTTTTAGTTCGATTGTTGATACCAAACCGTCTTTATTGGCAGATTCAATTCACTTTGATCTGTATCTATTTAAGGATGAATTCGATGGCAAAAAAAATTCAATATCGGGGACGAACTGAAAAAAAAAATACCTTAAAAGCAAAAATTGGTTTGGGATGGTTCTACTAAAGATCTTGTCCACCGAATTGAATGAGTTGGTTTGACGATTTGGGACTCCGAGTGGTGAAGCTTTTGGACCACGAAGGGACGGCGAAGATGGACGATTTGAGACACCGATGTTGGGATGGCTGGGTGACTTTGGCGGGACGGCGAGGAGTGAGAGGATGAGTTATGGCTATCAACATGTTGATCGTGATTTTGAAGGAGCAAAATATTAGGGATTGGGTTTTATCCCCAAATCCCTTAATTACAGGGGAGGACCTCTAAATTTTGAAATCAGTCCACTTTTCCCAGCTCTTATATGCAACATTCATTTTAGTCCTCAATCTCCTAATATATATATATATAAAGGGCAATACAGGGTTTATTTGAATCTCGGGATGGAAACATAACTCCCAAAAAGGGTCGGGATGATTTTCTAATTCCAAGTGAATTAAAGGATGATTATTTAAATGCCCCAAGATATAATAAGAATCATAAGAAGTATATACCAATAATGAATTTAACGAGGGCATAATGGTGCTAAAAGCGGGAAATTCGACCCCAGGCTAGGAGCATATTCCATCTAATACTTCAGGCTCATTTTCAAAATTTTATTCTCTCCTTTTTCTAAGAGGTCAAAAAATAAAAAATAAAAAGTTGAAAATGTGCTTCCCAAATCTTTATTTTTTTATTTTCAGGTATAACAATAATGGTTACAACTACTTTTTTTAAAAAAAATTATCTAAAAATTAATAGACCTCGATTGATAATTTTCGATGAATTCAATTAAAAAAAATTCAAAATCAGGAAAAACATTGGGTATAGAAAATAATGGACTCCGAATTACTCCCTCCGTCCCAAATTGCTGGACCCTCTTTCTATTTTGGAATGTCCCAAAATATAAGTCTCATTTCTAAAAACATCCATCAAAACAGGGCCACTAATTTCCAGTTTTACCCTTAAAAAGTATTTTCCCCATCTCAATTGGCATGTCTATTATATTTCATTTTATAACGGTTTTTATGATTTTGAAAACTTTGTATTATAAAACTAATTAACATCTATCAAACAAGATCCATATTGCATACGTTTTGAGTTTCATATAAAAAATTAGCCCCACAAAATTGACCACATTAATATTGACTGGACTTAGGGGCAAAACAGAAAAGTCAATACAAAGTTTTCACATCCCTTAATAAGTTGAATTTTCCAAAAGGGTCCAGCAAATTGGGACGGAGGGAGTACTGTTTACCAAAAAAAAATACGAGTAATACTACCACTAATTAATGTGGCTGCACTTCTCAAGGAAATAGAAAAAAGTTTGGCTGGCGGATATGATTTTGGGTGGATTTGTAATGAGGGCGGATTAGAGGGTGGATATGTAAGGAGGGCGGGCCCACCTCCTAAGGAGGGTGAATTTATAATGAGGTGTTTGGATGGTTTTTTAAGGAGGAGGATTTGGAGGGTGGATAAGAGGGCAAATGATTGAATTGCCCTCAGTTTATTATGTTAATAAACAAAATCAATTAATTTCATAATAATTACATAATAATTAGAATAAATATACAATAAATTCATAAAAGTGTAATGTTGACCAAAATTATGAAGTGGGTACTAATCAAGTGGCAGTACTCAATAGTTTCTTGATTAAAAAAAAAAAAAGAGGGAGAGAGAGTAAGAAAGTGGCAGTACTTGCACTTTACCTTTTTTTTTTTCTCTCTCTCTCCCTACCTACCTTTCTTCTTCTTCTTCCTCTCATCCATCTCTCTGCGAAACCCAGTAACCCACCACTCAAAAACATGGCCACCGTTGCCTAGCAAAAGAAAAAAAAACCATGGTCACCCTCGTGGCCGAAGACCCACCGTCGATAACCATTAAAAATCCACCGTGGCCATCAAACCCACCGGCAAACCCAGCCGCTACAGGTACCTCTCTCAACTCTCTCTCTCTCTCTCTCTCTCTCTCTCCTCTCTCTCTCTCTCTCTCTCTCCCGGATTTGGAGGGGTATTTTGGTACCCCAAAACCCTCAAATCCGCCCGGATTAGCTAACGACGGGGGTGAGGCCGTCGTTAGCAAATCCACCCGCAGGTGGATTACATCTCCAAACAGTGATTTAATCAGGGAGGAAGAAAACACTGCCAAAGACCGGAGATGTGGTGGGTCCTGGATATGTAAGAGGGCCGCATGTTTTATCCCCCCTCTAATCCACCAGCCAAACAGGCCCTTAGTTTGTGTATCTTGTTCTTCCCCTGCAGATCTTTCATCCATTCTCAAACCTTCAAATGACTCTCTCTAATAAATCAATTATTTCCCTTCTATCTTTGATCTATTCTTGTCCTCTTATTTCTTAGCTCTCCCTCCCTCCTTAATCCATGATTTCAGATGGTCAACTTAACTTTTATTTCCTTGTTTTTGTTTATTTTTTGTGTGTGTTTTGCTCCGTCAAAGATGGTTTTGTTCTTCTCCAAGCACACAAAAAAAAAACAGGAAGAAGAAACGAAGAATTTATACCAAACCAAGGGTGATTATTAAGGAATTTTTTGGTCTTTTTTTGGCCTTAATAATTTTTTTTGGGTCTTTGTTCTTGAAAATAACGCATGAATGAATTTTAATTAGTCTGTGCACTAAACAGGACTTTTTTAAACATTTTTTGGTCTTTTTGGTCAAGAAATTTATATTTTTTTGGGTCTTTTTCTTTTATGGTTCCTACAATTTAAGTAGGATGCCAGATCTAGAAATCTTCTTTTTGATTTTTTGTTTGTGTCTTTGGTTTGTGCAAAAGAAGGTTTTTGTTCTTCCCCAACCACACCAAAAAACAACAAGAAAATCAAAGAATTTATGGTGAATATTATGTAAGGTAATATTTTTTTGTCTTTTTTTTTCAATAATTTTGTTTTTTGGGTATCTTTGTTCAATAAATTTGTTTTTTTTTTTTTTTTGATCTTTTTTTCTGGAATATTATTTGGGTATTTTTTGTTCAATAAATTGTGCCCTAAATACGATCTTTTGGCCTTTTTTGTGCAAAAAAATTTTTTGGGGGGTATTGTTCTCGAAAAGGGAAAAGATGGGAAGAAAAGCAAAGAGGAAATTCAGTTTAGTTCACAGGTTAATTTTAATTTCTTTCCATTTTCTTTCTTAACCCACAAAGTTTTCCCATTCATTTCCTTTCAATTTTTTTTTAAAACAAACAAGAAAAAATTATTTCCACACATTCATTTCAAGTTTTCCCATTCATATAAGTTACGTTGATAATAGGGAATTCTAATGTCCTGTTTGGTGTTTGGAACGTTCAGTCCTGTGGCAAAAGTACCATAGTGTCCTTCCATTAATAAAGAATCAACGAATGGCCCCAATATAAAAAGCCTCAAACCCTCACCATCATCTTCAGCTTGCAGTATACTCATCTCTCGTCTCAATTCTGAGGTATTTTTCGCGATCTGCTTTCATTCAATTAGGATTAATGTTGTGTTTTCTCAGTTAGATGATTTATGTCCATTGTTCTTGCAGATAACAGTTTTTTTTTTCCATACATTGTGTTTCTTTAAACCCTGTTTTTTTATCGTAAGTAAGAAGATACGATCTAGATCTAGATACGATTTCTGATTTATATTTTTCGCAATCTCTTCGATTTATCACAGTTTGATGATTTCGATCCATTGTTCTTGCTGATAACAGCTTTTTTTATCATACGTTGTGTTTCCGTTAACCCTATTTGTAAGGACCCGAAAATTCATAACATTTTTTCGGAATAAATATGAGGAAGTGCGAGGAATTGAATTTCATATAGAACCTTGGGTCAATGCGCAAAAATAAGACACGTGGGTAACTATTGCATAACACATGTCATTCAGGGGGTGTGTGGTGTAATTTTTAAAGTTGGGTGTTAAAAGAGTAGGGAGAGAGACAAAAAAAATCAGTCCCCTCCCTCCTCCCCCTCTTCTTCTTCTTCCTCTCCTCCATTAAACACCCCCCAAGCTCAAAATACACTCTCTCCATCAAACTCCTTCACAAATTGACCTTGGATTGTTATTCTACGCGTGATTTGAAGCTCGAAACTTACTCTTTTCACACCTTGAAGCTCAAAAACGGGTTGGTGGAATTTGGGGGTCTAGAAATTGTTTTCCTTTGGATTTTGAAGCTCAATCAAGAGGTAGGGAACCTAAATCTACTCCCTCTAGTTGTATGTTTGTGATTTGTTGCATATATCTTGGCATTGCTCTCAATTTGCTTGAAAATCATGTTTATCTCCTTAAAGTGGGTTTTCTTCAATTTGGGGTTTTGATCTATGAATTGGGTTGTTGTTTTGTGTAATTGATTATTGTTTTAACCTCCCTCCATGTCCCTTTGTTGCTTGATATCTCAAATTTGTGCTTGAATCATCACATTTGGACTTGGGTTGAAATTCCACACCTTAGAGGTGAAAATCTGCAACTTTTGGAACTTTGAAAATCTGCCCCGACGGCCCAGGCGGGATTGGGGCCGCCCGGGCGGAAATTCCAGCAGCTGCCCCATTTTTCTATTTTGTTCTCGGTCACTCCTTGATGCCCGTTTGAACCCCGATCGTCCGTTCCTTCGCAAATTGGACCTATACCTACATTTTGAACCTTGAATTCACTTTTGGAAACGTAAAACCAATCTTTTGAGATGAGAATTTGTCTATCACTTCGTTATACGTATCGGACATGTAACATATTGAGTTGGTTAACACTTTTGGCCAAAATCGTAATACTTTTGGCGAAAATTGTGATATTTCGAAAAGAATGGGATACTTGGATTTGTTTTGATGTGGACGCTCGATGGACACTTGAGGGACACCAAAATTCTTTACAAATGGATTTCTAAACGGGTACCGGAGGGACACATGACATCTCACATTGAGGATTTTAAAACGCTTCTATGGTAAATTCATTAACGTGGTTACTTGTTTGAAGAAAGTAGTGAATTACTTAATGGATCGAGAAAATGAAGGAATGCATGATTGTTCGAGGATAGACGAGACACTATATATTTATCTAGTGTGGATGCTTGACTGGTGTGTGGGTGTACTTTAAGATAGAATGAGTCACGTTACGATGACATTGGTGTATTATTAACGTTACGATGACGTTGGTGTATTATAACCAGCATAGTTGGGCATGGTGAACGTGGCCTGTGAAACACAGTATATTATTATAACCAGCATAGCTGGGCATGGTGAACGTGGCTTGTGAAACACGGTTTATTATTATAACCAGCATAGCTGGGCATGGTGAACGTGGCCTGTGAAACACGGTTTATTATTATTACCAGCATAGCTGGGAATGGTGAACGTGGCATGTGTGTGAAACACGGTTTATTAATATTACCAGCATAGCTGGGCATGGGTGAACGGAGCCCGTGAAATCCGGCAGAGGGATTAGTTCCCTATAATTATAATTGGTTGAATTGGTAAGTTAATGGATAATGGAAAATAAGTGACTTGGATACATGGACACGTAATTGGACACACGGACTCGTTATTGGATTCTTGGACACGTAGTTTGGCTCGTGGGTACTTTGTGGATATTTATCACTTGTTTGAGTCCCCCATATCAATTTGTTCATTTCATTCATGTTTCCCACTTCCATATATGTGCATTTATCATCTATATACACCTAGCGTTAGTAGAACTGTTTCCTACTGGGCTAGTGAGCTCACCCTATCATTTTCAGGTAACCGGCAAGGAGCATGAGATGGATGCATGAAGTGTGGATGCATGATATGAAGCACATAGATCATGAAGTTATTTTGTCATTTTTGTCATTAGTATTTTGGGAAGTTGATTATGTAACTTTAAATTATTCAATCTTTGAAAATCCCGAACTTTGTAATAACTATAAAATCCTTTTGACAATTATGTATTCGAGTACAGGTACTCGTTGACTAAAGACATGTTAAACTTGACTCGGGTCTGTACTATTGACTTTGACTTTTCAATGGTTATAAGTATGACTTTTGACTTATCCCATGTGGAGTTTTAGTGTATTTTGATTATTAAAAATGAGGGCGTGACACTATTTTTTATCGTAAGTAAGAAGATACGATCTAGATCTAGATACGATCTCTTCGATTTATATTTTTCGCAATCTCTTCGATTTATCTCAGTTTGATGATTTTGATCCATTGTTCTTGCTGATAACAGTTTTTTTTCCACACATTGTGTTTCTGTTAACCCTATTTTTTATCGTAAGAAGTAAGAAGATACGATCTCTTCGATTTATATTTTTCACAATCTCTTCGATTTATCTCAGTTTGATGATTTCGATCCATTGTTCTTGCTGATAACAGTTTTTTTTTTCATACATTGTGTTTCTGTTAACCCTATTTTTTATCGTAAGAAGTAAGAAGATATGATCTAGATCTAGATACGATCTCTTCGATTTATATTTTTTGCAATCTCTTCGATTTATCTCAGTTTGATGATTTCGATCCATTGTTCTTGTTGATAACAGTTTTTTTTTTTCACATTGTGTTTCTGTTAACCTTATTTTTAATCGTAAGAAGTAAGAAGATACGATCTAGATCTAGGTACGATCTCTTCGATTAATATTTTTCGCAATCTCTTCGATTTATCTCAGTTTGATGATTTCGATCCATTGTTCTTGCTGATAACAATTTCTTTTCTTTTTTTCACACATTGTGTTTCTGTTAACCCTATTTTTTATCGTAAGAAGTAAGAAGATACGATCTATATAGCTAGATCGTTTCTAGTTCTAGCTACGACCTCTCTTGTTTATATTTTTCGCTATCTAATTTCATTCCATTAGGAGTAATGTTGTGTTATCTCGGTTAGATGATTTTTATTTAGTTGTCTTTTTTAGGGAAAAATATGTAGATTGGAACTGCTTTATTTGGGTGCACGAATTTGAGTTCTCTTCAATCCAATCTTCCAGTAAGCTTTACTATTTACTCTTCAGCACAATATACTCTTGTGATGCTGCTGCTTTTGAAGCATTTTGGCATGACTTGTTATGATATTATCCCTGTGTATTTAAACCTGATGCTATTACTCTATGTTGATACTTTTAGACTGCAGACTTATCTTTTCGATATTTTGAGTATGGTACGGTTTATAATCAACATAGTTTGTACAATAGACTAATCTAGCTCTATTTATTGCATTGCTTGAAAAAAATGTGTGTCATCACCAGTGCATATTTTCTGGAATAAAGACTGTTGGATATCTTAACTGTGGATACAAGTACAATTGTGAAATGGGAAGTCCGAGGCGGACCTTAGAGGGTTTGAAACAAACCCGAACCTAACAGCATGTAGGACACCATTAGAGCATCCCACCGCAAACAACGGGTCGCCAACGGAAGGCAGGTGCGGAGCAAATAGAAGTGGTTTGAGAGGGCCAATTGCACGTCTCAGTTTACGAGGTGGAACCCTCAACAAAGCAAGGTCGCAGGATGGATCGGCAGCAACAATTTCAGCCTCAATCAAACCATTACCGGTTTGAATAGTCATCTTTCCCGTCAACCAGTTTTCTACATACTGGCCATTTTTTAAGAAAGCAGCTTCGATGGCTGCAGCATGAAAACAGGTCACAAGGTGACCATCAGAATCCTGAAGGAAAGTCGTAGCTTGGCATGTTGCATGAATAAGACCTCTGTGGACTGAAGCAAAAAAAAAAAAGACATTAAAAAAAAATCAGAAGTTCACATAACGGATATTAATAATGTTTCATTAGTTCGGAACAAAACTTTCAGCACCTAAGTACTGGTATTATACTAGACTAACTTGACTAACAATGGTTTGATATTTCTCATTGTTGATCATACTAGTGTATACGACTAACTGGGCTAGAAATATCTAGCCATGCGTATATATGTATAATGAGAAACATGTATCGTACTCAAACTTATGAGCAATTTTTCAGTGCCGGGAGGGTACCGCGTGGTACCCCCTCAGGCCTCAACGCATCTAGACCGTCCATTTTAGTTTTGAGCGATCCGGATTTGGAGAGAGAAAAAGGAGAGAGAAAGAGGAGAGAGAGAGAGTGGAGAGAGATGGTGTTTTAATCTCGGCTGTCCAATACACTTTTGGACTGTCCAAATGTAACGTTCGGTGTACCACGTTGACTCGGTCACGTGTACCCATTAGCTACCCAAAAAAATTTCCAAGCTCATTTTGGATTTCAGACACCATTGTCAGACTGAAGAAGAAGAAGAGACAAACCATATGCAGACTGGCTCACTAATTGTAATAATGTGTAGAGGACAAATTGTGGTCCTTGGTTCTTCAGGCCCTACTTTTGTTGCATCCTCCTGTTGTGTAGCTTTATCAAAATGCCCCTTATGTTGGGCTTTGTCATGGTTTTATGGGCCTTCAGAGCCAAGGCCCACAAGAGAAAGAAGGGAAACTGCAACTTGTCCAATTTGTTCCACATTGGGTTCTATCTAGATTGAGCTCGATCTCGGGCCCATTCACCACATTTTGGATTGACCACCACCAATCTGTTGTCCAACGGTATTTGTAGAAGGCGGTGGTGGTCGGGTTCGATAGAGCGAGTCGGCGACGGTGACAGAACATGTATTTCAGGTTGGTGCGGATCTACCTACACAAGACCCAATCTAAAATGGACTCATTAGTCTTTCACTACCGTTGCTAGTTTTTGTTGTTTCAGTTGTATTTCTGTCGGGCGTTTTCGTCGTGTGACCTTTCTTATTTGAATACAGGATTATGTTTCTTTGCTAAAAAGGTTCTATCTAGATGCAATACCACATTCGGTCCACATTCATTTTCCGGCCCTAATAATCCAAAGGTCTTGATCCTGGTCGCTCTGTATTGGCTATGCATTTTGTTAAGAATCAGCTTCAGCTTTATTCCCAAAGCAAGGAGTATCTTTGATACAACAAATTTATCTATCTTGCATGCAAAAGCCAAAAACTGCTTTGACAATTTCCATAACCTTTAATTTGTTAATTTCTTTTAGAGAATAGCAAAAACAAATTGTTTATAATTAATGAACAACAATTTACAAGTATATAAATAGGACCATAAAAACTTTTAAATATATAAAAAGACTAAGAGGGTGAATCTGCATTTACGGTCTCCTCATCTCTTGGTCATCGCTAGACACAGTAAATTAATTTAATTTAAACTTAATAACTTAATGCTTGTGATTTGTTTTCCCTTTAAAATTATGCAAAGCACAGCAAGTCCTAGAGGGGTGAATAGGACGACCACTTTAACCTATTAAAATATGAGACATGGCCTTTAAAAGAGCTAACAAACGCAAAGAAACGCTCCGACAGGATTAAGACAAGTGGCACAAGGGGAATGTCCAATAACACGCGTTTGCAAACGCTTGACAACGCTTTATAAAAAGATCTAAATGACCAAGATTAAAACACATGTACAAAGAAGCCTTAAAAAGCAAGCGTCTGCAGACGCACAGAAACGCAGAACACTAAAAGCTTAATGCATTGACCAAAATCATGAAGATTCAAGCATGAACTAATGCACGCCTAGGATTCAAAACTCCGTCCATTTTTAAGTGTGTTACCTGGGAATTCAAACTATATATTTTCCTCTCACATCAACTTTTACATCTACTTTTCATTACTTACTCTTAGTAATATAATAATACCCACTAACTTTATAAAAAGGAATCTACTTTTAAGGGCAAAATAAGAAATGTACCCACTAACTTTTCAAAACACACTTATTAATGGACAACCCAAAATGGAAATGTACACTCTATAAAAGAGACGGAGGGAGTAACTTAGATCATGACTTTAAAAGCCCAAATTAAGAACCTAAATGCAAATGTTCAATGCATGATTATACCTTCCTGGAAACGCCTCAAAATACTTGGCGCGGCATCAACTTGACAACGAAGCTTGAAATCACTTGAGAGGAGCGTCTTGACTCAAACACTGGGGAGTCTACCTCTCAAACCCCAAATGAAAAATTAAGTTAATTACAGACTCCAAAAGGCTTGACATAACCCGGAAAAGCCAAAAAAACTAACACCCGTTTTTTTTTTTTTTTTTTCCGATTCAATGTGGCATAAATTGTTTTGCTTTTTATTGATTGAGGTGAATCAACTTAGAGCATGAGAATCAATGAAAGTTCATCATGAAACACAAGAAACTAGTTTTTGCATTTTGTTTATACAAAACACTAATAACAATTTTTTCATTATTTTGCGGTTGCAATCTTGATTTAGTTGTTGCCGGACCCTTACATGAAAGTAACCCTTCGAAAGATTAAACAAAAAGTAAGACTTTCGACCCGTGGATTTGTCACCCGAGCACTATGTAATATTGATTATTATCTTCAAAAAGAATAATATTATCATGATAAATGAATGGCTTTTTTTCTGTTCCTTTTGAGGAAGTTACTTCAATATAACGTTAACAACTTAAAAGAACTTTCTTATATGGTGATATTCCGATAAGCATGGAAGAATTAATTAAGTATTTAGCATATGTAAACATCTTGGATTAGAGAGTTCAATCTTAGGATAATATAATGAGAAATGCTACAATACACACCCCTACATATGAGATTTTGTGACTCAAAATATGAGATTTTGTGGCTCAAATATGAGATTTTGTCACGGTTTTGTGCAGACTTTCAAGGAGATTACCAACTACGTAATTAGTGAGTTTACGGTATTGAAAATATTTAAATATAGTTATGTATTGTATTACTACCAATTGATCATGAATGTGTATAATTTTTGCTTCCTGAGGAAAGTCGCTAAGTTTTTTGTTTGTATAATTTTTTCTCAGCGTTTTGATTCAAGCAAGTTCCTGCGTTCAATCAAGCAAAAGATTGGTTCAAGCTCGGCTCCTTTTGGTACGAAAATTCGGTGGACCAATTACTTATTGATTAAAGATTCTTTTTTCATTTAGAATTACCTACTTACAATTGTCTATTTCTTGCCATTGCTCAAACATTGATTTTCTTTTGTTTTCTTTCTATAATTAAGTATTAGCTTCTTACAATTATCTAATCATCTAACATGGTTTCATTGGTCGTAAATTACCCAGTTTCGTTTGAAAGTGATTATGTTATGTAATTTTGAAAACTGTTGCCCACGTTGGAACACCATACTATGTGAGAACACACGTTCTGTTCCAACTTCCATGTCCCCCGAAAGTAAGATTCTAAGGAAACACTTTGCACGTTTACCTCAAACCCACAGCCTAATACCTGAAACCACTTTGCACGTTCATTACTTCTTTTTTTTTTATCGGCAAAAAAGAATTTATTAATCTTTGAAAAGAAAACAAAGATTAAAAGAATCTCGGGCACACCGGCAAAAAGCCACCCGAGAACCAACCTAAAGGAAGGCAAGAAGCCAACCAAAAAAAAAAAAACCCAAACCTCCAATCAACCCACAAAACACCTCCTAGCAGCCCAAACAACCCACAAGAAGCAAACCGCAAACCAAACCCAAAGGAAACAAGCTGAAAGGACCGAGGAACCAAGAACACAAACCTGAAACCCACCAAAACAAGGAATTAAAAAACCAATGAAAGAGAGACGTCATCCTCGAGATCATCTTCCTCCTCCAAAGCATCGAATGCCTCCAAATCATCTAAATCATTGATCCTTTCCGCTATATTGGCCTCCTGAATTTCAACTAATTTCTTTAAATGATAGTTTCTCCCCCCTTTATACTCAACACCCAACGAAGGCCAAGAATCCATCACGCTACGAGCATTCTTGAAGAGAAGGGAGCTTCTATTCCGGATGTCATCGGAAGAAAGAGAAGAAGAGGGGACCAACTCTAATGCTTACGTTATTCCTCTTCCAATCCTATAAATTCATCCTCCAATTCTAATGCTCATACTACAATTCTACCCCTACTGATGACTTCATGATCTCCCTCTTCATGATAATCATGCATCTATGATCTCGTATAAGCTTTTTAGTATCAAATTTGGCTATGTTATGAGAATTTGATCATGAAGCATTGAGCATCAAATCAGCTCCGTTACGAGGATTCTCACACAAATTGTTGAAAGGTTAGTCGATTTTTACGCGAATTCTTGACGGAAAAAATAAAATAAAATAAAACAAAAAACAAAAAGGTCTGTAATATTTGTAAGGTTATTTCACATAAGGTAATTATATATTGACGGGATTATGAACCATATTTACTTCCCTAATTGATTGGTCAAATTGACGGAGTGATTTCCTAAAATCTTACTTTGATGGAAAGTAGAATAATCACTTATAAGGAAATAGGTCCTCTCTTTACCTATAAAAGAGCACATAGTCTCTCATCAAATTCACGTTACTAAATTGCTAGAAAATGGGGCGTAGAGAGAGAAACCGTTTCTGTTTAATATTGCAGGTTTTATTGTCCAAGTTTCGAATCGTAAGGCTTATAAAGATGGATTCGGCCGGGTACGAATCTCTTATTGTCTAACTTCCGCTTCATGTTATATTTGTGAGAATAATTCAGTTCTTGGATATTAAGCAGGTCTATTAATTATATAACAGCATATGAAGGATTCACAATATTTGCCTTGCTTCATGTGAACGGTTAGTAGTAATGGTAAAGATCATTTTTTATGCACTAGATTTCTTTGCCTTCATATTTTCATCCCTTTACTAATTTTATTTCTAACACTGTCATTTCTCATTTATGTTCACATCCACAGGTTTTGTTCAAACTTGGAGCACCAAATTCGGCCTTGTTACCATCTTACGAGAATTTGTTTGTAGTATTTGCCTTGCTTCATGTGGACCGTTAGTAGTTATGGAAAATACTCCCTCCGTCCGGATTTGTTGGTCCGTTTTGGGGATTCCAACTTTTTTTCCATTACTTTTTTTCCACTACTTTTTGTGTAAAGCTTCCATATTTTACTCTTTAACTTTTGGAAATGGACAAATATTTTCGGACTTGAAAAAGTAGATTTGTGGACCAACAAATCCGGACGAAGGGAGTAGCATTTTTTATGCATTGGATTTATTTGCCTTCATATCTTTATCCTTTTACTGATTTTGTTTCTAACACAGTTACATTCTCACTAATGTTCACATTCACTGTTTTGATTCAAGCAAGGTGCACATCATTCAAGATAGAGTAATTCCGTTTGGATTACCAATTGCTCAAAGGTTAGTTGAAATTTAAAATTAAATATGCTTCCAAACCTTTCTTCCCCTTGCATAATATTTCTATATTGCAATACTAATTTAAAATAAAAACATTGCGTGTACAATTTGGATCCACATGCTACCTATTATGCCCAAGTACATATATTTGACTTGCATGCTAATTTCGCCCGTGCATAGCACGGGTTCAACGCTAGTATTGTATATGTAGCTGAGTACATTCATAGCTCACTTCAGTTCTTACAATATGTATCAAAGATAAAGTGTACAACTCGTATTAAACGCTTAGTAATTACCGTAATATCTTCTTACATAGTCAGCAAATTGAGAATCTAATACCGAATCAGACTTCACAGTACCCAACAAAAATAAAGTGTTTTCTCCCATTTAAGGCACCAAAGACCAGCTAATTGAATTTACACTACCACCAACTTTGTTTCTAAATGCAAAAATCCAAGTGGTGTTAAGCATAACGCCATAACCGAATACTAGTTGCGAATTATCTTTAAGCAAGCTCCGCGATCAGAGCAAGATGTTCTACGTCTCGAAGAACTCAGTATGAAGATTTTCCAGAATTCAATATGTGCTTCCACAGTAAACTAATGTCCGCGATCAATGTGTTTAAAACGTGTTTTTAAGGACCCCGCGAGAAATCATCAAAAAAAAATACCGGGAAGACCTTGATCCGAGCAGTTTTTCACAAAAACTGTACATATACAGTTTTGTGAAAAACTGTTTGGATCAAGCCCTTTCCGGTATTTTTTTTTTTGATAATTTCTCACTAGACCCTTAAAAACACGTTTTAAACACATTGAACGGTTTGGATCATAAAAAATATATTGGGAATGTGGTGGTCCGGAAGTCTGGAGCCCGGACTAGAAGCTTCCCCTACTATGCTAAACTTTAATGGAACAAAAGAATGGATAAAGAAAGAAAGAGCGAGAGAAGGAATTACAATGCATTGCGACAGAAGAGGCATGGGGTTGAAAACAAAATACTAGGCATAGATAAGAAAGACGGGAACCACTGAGGTGGTAGCCTAGTTGACCAAAGTGAGTGGGATAAGTTTTCCCTCCCTCCCTGTGCATAGATCTCCCATGTTCGAATCCCTCCCATGTCATTGTTGGGACTTGTGTGAATTTGCGTGGAGGGCCTTTGGCCAACTAGTCGCCTAGGTGGTGCTATGGTGACGACCTGTCTTATTCGGACAATAGCTATGGCTCGATCGAATTTTCCACAACGGGCCGGGAACCCCAATGGTCGTGCCCATGGGGAATTGCTACGTTAATTGCCCCTTTCACCCTTTTTTCAGTTCAAAAAAAAAAAAGATAAGAAAGATGGGACTAGGAGAGTAGACGGTGTTTGGCACATAGAAATCCTAAAAACAAGCATCAAAAGACAAGAAAAACAAAGGGAAAAGAAAAATTCAAGGACCCTGTAGTGAGTGCGCAATCGGAACCGTTTAAATGTGTTTTTAATGGTCCAAATTTGATAAAAGTATAATGTAGATAAGATAAATTTATCTATAAGATTCTTTTTCGAAATCTAACCCTTTTTTTTTGTGAGTCACTTGGATCGTGCGCAAGTGGTGGTTAGCTCATACGGTAAAACTCTTGGATGCCCCACACTGCATCCCGAGATCGAGTCTCATTCCCCCTCCCTCATGTACTCCCTCCGTCCCAATTTGCTGGACCCTTTTAGGCAGTCGTGTCACTCAAACAATTGTCTATATTTCACAATCTATAAAGTTTAATAGGATTTTTAAAATTTTGTATAATAAAATTAATTGAGATCTATCAAACAATATTCATATTGAATATAAAAAATATTATAAATTATAAAATATAGACGATTTTTTAAGAGGTTCCAAATAGTGAAAAGAGACCAACAAATTGGGACGGATGGAGTAATAGATTACGAATGACGAATGAGAAACAAAACAAAAAAAAAACTTGGATCGTGCACTACGATCCTGTAATGTACCCCTACATCTCAGGGTAACCGGATCCGTCTTGGCCAATTGCACTTTACGGCAGTGATTAACGCAAGGATAGGGGCGGCATTTGTATTCATAAAAGCAAATTTTACGGGTTTGTGCGCAAGTATAATTCGATAATTTCTATCAAAATTAGAATAGAATTATCAGTATAATGTACTACGAAATAAGATTTAATAGATTTGATCAAGATAGATTTAATACATCTATGTAATTTTACAAGGTTTTTTTTATTAATTTTTGAAATATTAATCTAATATTTTTAATCAAAATCTACCAAATAAGATTCATATAAAGAAAGTAAGCTTATTGGCAAACTATATACAATTGAAAATGTAAATAATGTTTTTTAGATGTTTGGTAGTAAAAATAGACAAGAAATCTGTGACGTACGGTTTGCAAAAGGATTCGGTTCTTGGTGCAATGCACGTGTTTCTCGTCCAAACTGAGGTGACAAGACAAGAGGAAGAAACTAGAGAAATTTTTCTCTCTCTCTCTGTCCATCTCATACATAAACCAAAAATGGGCAAAAGGCCAATACTGGCCAATACCGGGCGTACTGACCTGTACCGGTCTTGTCTTGGGATCTCGGCCGGTACGCAAAAACTAATGTATTTTTTTTTCTTTTGATAAAAAGACATGAATTTTAAGGTATTTAACCAAATTTGGAGTTCATTTTATATTAATTCTGTTAATTTATTATTAGAACTAGTATTAAGGTATTTCTTTTTTCTTTTTTTTTCTTGTCATTCGATATATATCAGTAGGAGATTAGCAGGGGAGTTAGTGAGTTAGTCAAGAGGGGGGCCTAGAAGCTATCCATAGCCCTAAACCCCAAACACCTCTTTCGAGACTCGAATCCTGGTCATCAGGAGATAACCGCGAGGCTACAAGTCCTTGGTATTAAGGTAATATCAAAATGGTAAAATTTATTTTATTTCTCCATTATAAGTTTTGCAATTATACATAATTATATTAAATATATTTAAATATGTATATTGCTATTAATCCGAAATGGTATCGAGAAATGATCTGTACCCGTATGTATCGTTTCAGAAGAGAAAAAGAAAACTGTACGCTGACCCATACGAGATGGATAACTATGAAATTGAGGTGACAAGAGAGAAAAACAAGAGAAATCTCTCTCTCTCTCTTTCTCTCTCTCTCATAGATAAATTGAAACAGGGCAAAAGGCCAATATATACGAATGCGTATATATTTCCACGTACAAGTTATCCAAAAATCCTTAGAAATTAGGGCTCCAAATTCAGCCCGTCAATTCATGATTCCAACACTTCGCAATCCCAATCTCACCAAGATTTCGATTCCCCAAAATCTAATCTTCTTCTTTTTCCTATTCGGATTCGGATTCGGATTCGATTCTTCTTCATTACCAATCGAGGCCATGAAGGTCCACCCCATGCCGAAGAAGCGCAACATTGCAATCCGCGACGCCATGGACTCTCTCCCCTCTTCCTCCTCCTCCAACGGAGAAACCCTAACCGACAGCGGCGTTGGGGCCTACAAGAGGCTGCGGCGGCTGCCCCACGTCTTCGGAAAGGTCCTCGAGCTCCCCTTCCCTTCCGACGCCGACGTCTCCGTCGAAGAGAGCTCTGATTGCTTCCGATTTGTTGCTGGGACCGATGACGCCGGTATCGGCGACGGGGTTCGGGTTCACGCCGTGGAGATTCACCCCGGGGTGACCAAGATTGTGGTTCGGAGTGGAGGTAATGTTTGGAATTTTTTTCTCAATTATCATAAACAGCAATCGAGGACAATTTTGTTCACCCTCGCGAGGATATACTCATTTTGAGTCTTAATTCAATAATCAAAACTGTTTATTTGTCGTCCAGATTCATTTGTTAGGGAACTATTCAAAAATTTAGCTTAATTGGACACCGGTGGGTGCTTAATCTTTTAAATCAGCCAATTATCAATATCCGAGGAAGCTTACGTTTCACATTGTCTCCTAACTAATGAACCTTAGCAACATGAACAGTTTTGATCATCGAAACAGGACTGGAAATGAGCATGCCCTTGATGAGGATGAGTAATTTAAAATTACTCTATGCTTCGGTGACCATATTTGGTAATCCTGTTTTGAAATACCTGGCCACACCTTGTTTGGTTGGGGTTTTGAGAACCTGGTTTTGAAAACCGGGTTCTCAAAACCCTGTTTTCAAAAACTCTTAAAAACCCTTGAAAACCCTTGGAAACCCTTGAAAACCGAACAAGGGAAGGTTCTCAAAATCCGGTTCCGAAACCCCAACCGAACAAGGCCTGCAGCAGAGTTGCCGTTCCTGTATTTGTAGAAATATAAGAGGCAGGCACATTCTACCGATGCAGCTTTACGATGCAGCAAAGCTGCTCATATTGTTGTTTTTAAACATGGTCACCAAATATGGTTACTCCTGAAACACTAAACTCCTTTTGTTTAAACTCTATATAAATGAAATAGACTATTCTTTTTTTGGGGGTGTAAATTATATAAGACTATTTGTTTGAAACAACAAACTTTGAAACTTAATTTCCTACAGGTGAAGGTAGCGATGGTGAGGTCTTGGAGTTGCTATTGGGGGAGGTGGATGTGTGGAGGTTTCGGCTGCCGGCAATGACGCGGCCAGAGTTGGCGACGGTGGTGTTTGTTGATGGGGTGTTGATTGTGACAGTGCCAAAGAGCGGGGAGGTAGTGGGGGAGGTCATTGGAGGCGTTGGGCGGCTTGTTCTTGTACAGTAATAGTATATACTTATTCTCTTATTTTAATTTGCTTGGGATTTAGGTTTGCTTATGCAATTTGATATCGACTTTCGAACTGTCTATATGAGTTGACGTACTAGTTGTCTTATCTTTTAATCAAGAAGAATTGTGTTTTGCCGAGCTTGTTGAATTGCATGAGCTTCATGGTATGATCGTGAAATCAAAATACTCTATTATTGCCGAGTAAAATTTCATCTATCTTTGTGTCTTTGCCAACTCTTTTTGCCACAAGATAGCATTAGTCGTGTAGCAGATAGTTAGATTACTGCCAGGGTTTGACACTCCTCCATGAGCTCGAACTCCCACCCTCTCCCTTGAAATCAAGGGGTACAAACCACTTGAGCTAACCTCAATGGCTAGCCAACTTGCAGGTAAAAAATTCATCTTAGGTGGTATTTTTTAAAAATTTCTGTCTTCTCTTTTCTTTTTTTTTAAGCTCTATCCCCTTTTCCAGTTTTCCTAGCTAAACGAGTATGACAGTCGTGGTTTTCTAGAACATCTGAAGGTTGCTGCTGATTCAAAACCACTTGATAGAGCAGCCTTTTGAGGGTAGATTATAGAATGTTTGCCACGCTCCGTTAGGGAGTTGGGTCATTGGAGAATATTGTAGTAGTAATAAATAGTTATTTGTTTGTCTCTCCCTCACTTTTGAGCACGTTAAATATGTTGTCCTGGTACTGCGGGGACATCATCCTTCTACGCTCTGCTCATGTGAAGTTCCTTATTAGAGGAGATACATTACCTAGTTAAGGATTCTAGAATTGGGAGTGTCCCAAAGTAGTTTACCACTTTTAGTTCTTGAATTTTTCGTAGTAAACCCAAGGTTATCTTTGAAAAGTTCAAATGGGAATCATGGGATAGACCGAAGAAGTCATCTAAAGATTTTCATCGCTGATACTCTCTTTTCACTTTTCATATCTTTTGGTTATACTGGGTTCTGGACAACATCTGACCGATTCTGGCCTGTGGCAATGGAAATGAAACCAGCTATGATTCGAAACTCAGAACAGCAGTTGAAATTTGATGCTGTTGGAGTTAAAACTTTTCTGTCCAGGAGCTTTCTTGTAGATTCTTTTACGGTTGCAATTTTCGTGTCCCCAATGAAATGGTCTGATTACATGGGATCTATGGAAGTATATGTGGTCGTAGCAAGATTGATACATGAAATCACTTGTGTCCAATACTGTTGGAATCGTCACAAGCTTTTGAAGTACTCCTGACTCCTCTCGTCCTGATTTGTTTATCCAATTTCAACATAATTGCTGGTTACAAGATAGTCCACATTTTTCAATTTATTGAATTCTATCAAACAAGATTCGTATTGCATATAAATAGCATTATAAACTGAAAGGTATTGCATGATTTTTTTTAAAAATCCGAAATAGTGTAAGTGTACTAAAAAAATTAGACGAAGGGAGTATAAGATTTGGGCAGGACTTCTCTTTATCTAAGGGAGTGGATTGTCAAGATTGGTTGCGTTGTTGTGGGTTTGCACCAGATCTGCTGCGACGATACAAACGGTTCATTAAGTTGTATCATTTGGAAGACAGAATATGCATTTTTCATATGAATCATCAATTAGATCAGGTGCCTAACTTCTTGTTAAACTATTTTTCTGCAAGGATGAAAGATTTGAGTAATTGAGATAAACTTGGAGCATGCCTAAAACGAAAAAAGCACGATGATTCTCAATAGGGTATTATACAGTGGAAGAATTTTGAATCTGGTCACATAATCTTTTGGTAGGATAATTCAGTCTGGATCTCAATCTCCACTTTACTCTCCCGCTCTCACAAATTTTGGTCACGAGTTTTTGAGATATTTTCAAAAGATGCTTTTAAATTGTCTCTCTTATTTTTACTAACGCACGCGCATTTCGTTACTTCACACCCAACCTGAAATTGAAATTTATGTTGGTTTTCAAACTTATAGCCCAGTATAGAAAATTTTGCTCTTCATACAAAAGTAAATCAGAAGGGCTATTGTAGCAAATTATAGAATAATTGCAGTGGTAAATTCGTACTAATACCATAGATCAAGGGGATTTCTGTAATTTTTCGAAATTCTTACTCCTGTCTTCTTCTCCAGCTCCTCTTCTCTCTCATCCTAAACTACACAAATCCTCATTTTTTTACAGAGAGAGAAACAATGGCACTTCAGATTTCCTTCCAATTTCCATTGTTACACCCCAAAACACCATCACCAAAACCCAATTCTCTCTCCAAATTCAAACCCAAATCCATCCTCACCAAACCCATCACCTCAAAAAGAAAATCCACCCAATTCAGTAAATTCGCCATCAAAGCCACCCAATCCACCAACGACAACAAATCCGAGCAAGAACAAGAAAACCCTCAAGAATCCAACACCACCACCGCCGCCGACATATCTGAACCCCAAATTGCTACGAACGAGCCACGACCGACGAACGACGGCGACGTATCTGATCTGGGTTTGCAGATTAAGGCGGCGATGGCGGAGAGAGGAGGAGGAAAGGATGATTTCTGGGGCGGAGTGGCGGAGGAGATAAGGGAGATCGAGTGGCCGGCGTTTGGGAAGGTGGTGGGGACCACTGGGGTTGTTCTTGGAGTTATTGTGGGGTCCAGTGTCGTTTTGCTCACTCTCAATGCCGTTTTGGCTGAGCTTTCTGATGGGGTGTTTGCTGGGAAGGGGGTTCAGGATTTCTTTGGCTGACGAAATTTTTGGGTTGGGTTAACGAACTTTTAGATGTTTAGCTTGAAATACTTTTTTTCCTTTTTTTTTTGGTGAACACGGAGCAAATATTATACTCATCCGTCCTAATTTGTCTGTTCATTTTCGATACTCCTATCAATTTTTAATTGTTTATATGTCTTTTAATATGACTTAGAAAATATGCGACATGAATTTTCTCTCATAGTCATCGGTCGATTCTAGTATATAAATTTTCCAAGATTATGAATAATATTATAGATTAATCGAAAGATATAAATAATTAACAAATGACGTAATCATCGAAATTGAACAAACGAAATGGAACGAAGGACTGAGGGAGTAATATTTTCCCATGTAACATGAAATTGATCAGTTTAGTTGTCATAAAATGGTCCTGTCGTAATGTAGTTTGGGATGTTAGTAGTACTATTATTTTGGTAATGCAGGACTAATCTCTATAGCCCATTTCACAGTCGTTTCACACGCTTACATGTGGGGTGAGGTGACCTCAAGAGCTGCTGACAAAGAGAATCGAACCTGAGATTTTAGATGAGAGCAAACCATAAGCCCTTTGGATTATTTGTTATTGACATGTATACTAGTTTTGAACTAAATTTTCAACTCCAAGTTGGTTCATGAAATCGTATTGCCAGTGGCCAGTGCATAGCAAGGTTTTTTACTGCGTGTCATACATTGAAAAAACAACTTCGAGGTTGAAATTACATAGGGTTGATAAACGAGTCGGACAAGTTGAGCAAGGTTGTTGATGCTTGGTTTGAAACTTAAACGATCTTCAACATAGCTTGGCTTCTTTGTCAATCGAGTCAATTTCGTGTAGTTTAGATTTTCTCACTTATAAGTTGAAGAAACGAGTAGTAATGTGATTGGGGTTGTTCCACAAAGCGACTTATTGGCAATAAGCCAGCGGAGCAAAATTAAGTTATGTATTACAAGAGAATGATATGTCACGTAAAGTGTAATAAATCAATTTAGAGAATAAGTTAGTTTTGACTGTTTTGTGGAATAAGCTCTAAGTTTGAATTGAAAACTTAACGAGCTTCAAAAAGTATACGAGCTTTCTTTGTTCAAGTAACAAACCAATTTCGAATGAGCTTTTAATAAGCGGACTTGGATGGCCTGATTTGTTTATCTGCCTTATGATTTGGATTTCAGAAATAATTTAGAAGTTTCAAACGCAGTGGAGCATGGCCCTAACTTAAAAACTGCAATTGCATAATAAGACCCTTCTTTTTTTGGTACATGGGAAAGATGAAAACAAACTACATCCTCTCAAAAGTCAATCCTCTCAAAAGTCATACCTCTCATGTCGGCTTCGAGAAGGGGAATGATGCCCTCCGGTGGCAAAATGTGAAAAACCCACTTGTGCTCTTCGTCGACTCCTATGTTGGCGAGCTTGTGTGCAACTTGGTTGCCCTCA
This sequence comes from Gaultheria prostrata, assembly GCA_036023075.1. Taxonomy (NCBI): domain Eukaryota; kingdom Viridiplantae; phylum Streptophyta; class Magnoliopsida; order Ericales; family Ericaceae; genus Gaultheria; species Gaultheria prostrata. Next base: position 79,276 of record JAXBDA010000081.1, on the reverse strand, counting down.
CGATAGATGTGCTTGCCATCAAAGCTTTGCAAATGCAGAAGAGAATTTGTATGCATATTACTTCTATGCCCATACGTGGAACAGAACACTAATGTACTCAGAAAGTTTATCAGCAACAAAACTGGACCAAATCAGCAAGAATAGAATAGCAAGAACACAAGGGTATCCAGGACTTCGGGCAAAAATCCCCTCCATATCAATCACTCACTTGGAAATCCCATGAAAGAACAAAATCCAAGCTCGTTTCCATCCATATCATTTGCAGATCATTCTTCTGTCCAAATCGAAAAACAAGAACTTCCACAGAGGAATCCACGAAAGGAAAGTTGAACATACTGATCAAGATGACCTAGAAAAATATATAACCACACAACTGTTACTTAAAACCACAAGACTAATACATTTAAGTGATCAACCAAACACCGAGTCGAGTACACAGATTGAAAGCTAACAATCCTATCAAAAATTCTCCAAGGAAGACCGGAATCAGTAGGAAACTAAGAAACCTAAAAGGCAAATCATTCATTTGCACCAGCAGGACCAACAAGAACTCCCTGTGCGGCGCCTTCCTTCCGGGCACTATCGTCTGCCACTTCATCAGATTTCCTAATCTTAATTTTGTACTTTGCTTCAAAGTCAGCCATTTCCTTTTTCTTCCTTTCCAAGGCCTCGTTAAGCCGGGCAATAACCTCCTCAAGTCCCTGCTTATTTCGCTCAACAGCTGGCAAGACCTCCTTAATCGTCCGCTCCACTAATACGCCTCCAATCATCCGGTAGCACCGCCTCGATGGATCAAGTGGTTTTATGGCGTTGATCACCAATGAGTGCTCACTCGCTTCCATCTCTAGTTCGGTAATTTTGGAGTAAACTTGGTTGATTTCAGCTCTCATGGCACCATAAATGTTGGCAACTGCTTGCTCATTTATTGGTTCCCTCCCTTCGGCATCTGCATAACCAGCCATGACTCTGAGAAAAAAAACGAACAAGGTGAGTACACCACATTAGATCCTCGTGCTTCTACAGTTTGACAAATCAATAATACAGACTACGAATTACTTCTGACGATTAAAATACTGAACAAAGCTTGTGCAGTGTCGGACAAGAGATTCAAAAAACATACAAGAAATCAACAAATCATCACAAGGTATCAAATATCAATCAGCTTAGCGGCCGCACAAAATCCAGCGCATCTACTTTGGGGTTGCAAAAATTTGAAGTCTAAACTATAGAAACTTTATCATTAGGATCCGGGGTATCTAGATTGTATATGCAAAGGAATGAAAGGTTTATACCAGCAGGAACTTTGTTACACTTTCACAAACAAAAACACACGGCACAGATAAGCAACCAGGGAAAACAACAGCAAAATTAAAAGAGAAGATATCCAAAGAAGAAAGTAAGCTTAGCCAAGTCCTTTCAGAGCATCTCCAACCCACTCTCTATTTCTCCATTCCCCACTCTATTTCTATATTTTGGAGGAAACTGTAGCTCCAACCCATTATTTGAGAAAATGAAGTTTGACGATCCAAATATGGAGTAAGAGAAAAACAAATGAAGGATCCTCCAAATTAACTTCTTGAGTACAAAGATAGAAAACATATAAGAATTGGAATGAAAATTAATAATGATGGAGAAGACGTGAGGAAGTATTTGAAAATAAGACAAGGTACAGAGGAAGATTCGTGATTAGAGTTTGTCTAAATAGAGTAGTTAAATTTCCTATACTCACTAAACGATTACAAAATGTTAGTTCATCCTTCGAATGGAGTCTTTTCTTTTAACAAAAAAGAAAAGAAAAAACCAACTCTCGAATGGAGAATTAGATGGTATTGGGTTGCAGATGCTCTCACATGTCGCCAACTTGATCGATTCACACATACCCATTCAATCTATGAGTTCAGATCTTTCGAAACATGTTTCATAGCAAACTCTTTCATTACAAATGACGATTAATATACACTTATGACAGTAATAAAAGCTTAGGTGCAACGCCCAAACCAAACATAAAGAAAACAAAACAAGCATTACAAAACACCAGCATTCTGCTGTCCCAGCAGTGGAACTTGTAAGTTTAGAAAATCAGGACAGAAGGATATGCCATCATTCTTTTTTTTTGCACGGCTATACGCGGCATTTCAGTTTCATTTTCTATGTTCCAATCCGAGGGAGTACAAATCACATTACACTGTGACAAAGGAAGAAAGATCCCCACTAAACCAAACAAGCAACGCCACTGGCGGAACTGTGTTGGGCACGTGCCACCCCCACCCCTAGTTTTTCTTTAAAAAAAATAAAATAAAATTTGTATATATATTACTTATGTCAGGAATTCGTACATAAGCAATGTGTAGCTCAACGGTAAGGTGTATCTTTTCTAAATTTGAGGTCATGTGTTCAAGTCTCGTGACTTTACTTTTTGCACCAAGTAACATACCAAAACTAAAGCAACCAGCTACCAATTAAGTTGCTCTTGGGATTGGAACCTTGACCATCAGGTTTCCAAAAAAATTCCTTCTCACTTGCCACTAGACCAACAACACTAATACTAAAAGAAATACAGAGAAAACTGTTATATATTCTAAAACTATTGTGATAATAATTGTTCTCCCGATTATCTTTTCTTCTGAATAAGAATTTTCTCTCGACGATTTTGAGATTTAAAAGCATGTCTAGTTTCAATTTGATAGAATTTAGACTATGGATGATTAATGTATATCTGAAGACATGTTTCTTTTTGTTGCTATTATGTACAATTGATCTTAGGACACGTGTACTTTTTAACATTATTGATATTGACGTTTTTGGGTGCCACCCCCACCTTTAATCCGTGTTTCGCCACTGAGCAACACAGCATGTCTCACTCCCTTTCTCCCCACTAAACCCCAGCCCACTACCAGGACTAACATTACCGATCAAATAGGATACATCAACATGTATTCAGATTTCAAATCCCTCTAGATGGGAAGTATGAGGGTGTCTGAGGAGGTCACTGTTGCCACTAGCCCACTACAAGTACTTAGATAAAATTCCGAATTTATGTACAATTGCATGGATCAAAATCCAAAACAATGCTTTCCCAATACCACACCTAGTTATTTTCCCCCTCCAAGACAGCATCTTGTATCACAATAATATATGATGGCTGAAACAAACACAAGTTTGATAAGTGAAGAACATATTCACTGTTAATCGAAAACATCTTGAATCGAACATATAGTGTTGACTGTTGAGTAATATGTTCTCAGTAATGATCAAACTCTAAGCCTTCAGGTTAAGATTGCTTTAGGCTCTACTGCCTTACCTCTTCCCTTTTCAGAATGTCATTTTTCAAAAACCTGCACACTCAAAGTATATAGCAACTTTTTTGCCCCCAAGTTTGCAGATGACAGAATACTAGTACCACTGGAAAGATGGACTCCACACAAAAAATTTGTTTCAAACCTACCTTCGTAAAAAAAAAAAAAAAACACTAACTTGCTGTGGAAAGTAGTTTGTTGGCACAAATCACCTCACATGTTCTATTTAACCTTTTAAATGAAAATAGGTTTCAGAAGTGGCATTAGTTGGCACCTAAAGTTTCAGAAGTGGCAACAGCTGGCTTTTCCTGTATCGTAAGTTGCTGACAGCATTCCTAGACATAGCTTCAACTCAGGGCTTGCTATTAAAGAAAGGTTCACAAGGGAAAAGCTCAAGAGTGGGCACTACAATCATGCATCTCAGTGTCCTCTGCCAGCATCAAGAGGAGAGTATTCAGCATAAAAAAAATTTACTCCACTTACTCGAGGAATATATGCTGTCTGTTTCTCAAAAGTGTAGCATCACAAAGGCTCATCTATCTCGGAGAAATCGAGTATAATGGCTAGTGGGAAATTTTATTAATAGGAGCTTTCATAATATTATTAGGAAGAATGCTTGGAATCGATGGTTTACTACACAAAGAAAGAAATAATAGAATCTTTAGAGGCTTTAATAGACCCCCTCACCTGCAGATGTACCATATTGTACATACAAGAACTATGGCATCAGTGTTTAATCACGTTTAAGTCGCCGGGATTAATATACTTTGTGGGAATTCAACAAGTCCTCATTTGTGTGTCAGCAGTATATTAAGTCCCACTGTCTCCCCATAGCTTCCTCGGGGTTGTTTGATCTTTCCTTGTACATAAGGGTATCCCCTCTTCAATCATGTAATTCATTTATTACTCATTTATCGTAAGATTAAAAAATGTTGGGTCATCAGATTTGGAGTCCTATTTGACATGATAAAAGTATCTAGAGATTGTGATGAATATTTTTTCTAAGAAAATGAACTAAATGCAGGAAGAAAAGGGAAGGGAACGCAAGGAAAGAGAAAACTTTCCACGAACACAATTCTGCGTAAACCACTCCGAAGAGAAAGACCACTTAAATGCTAGTGAATTCACTTTTGAACCACACAATTAAATGCCTCTTCGTTTGAAGCATCATTGCATCATTACCATTCACCACCAATTCAGCAAAAAACTTGAGGAGCCGGACACAAATAAGAATTTTACAGCAATCGAACACTGCTCCGAGAAAGGAAAATGTAATAATCATACGGCCTTAGTCTAATCACACCATAGACCACATAGATTTTCTGAAGTCCCTACAATGGACTGACTTCATTTAAGTGGAAATATTATACTTCGACAATGCGGGACACCATTTGGCAATTTTACTAACCACACAGTAAGTACCAATCAAACAAGTAAATGAAAGTGTGCAAATTAATCTAGACATGAACATCAAAAGCCCTGATTTTCCCCAAACAATCAATATACACCAAAAGCCCCCAATTCATTTAAGAAAGGAAAGAATAGAAAGCCCTATGTTTTTCATCCTTCCAACCAGCAACGCGGGTGTAAAATATGTCCAATATAAAAAGCCCTAATTTGACGTTGCAATCTTCGATACAGATTCCAATCAAGACTTGAAGAAGAAGAAGAAGGACGTGAGCTAAGTAATAACCAGAAGAAACCTAAACTTACAGCCCCATATACATATACATATACATACAAGATTAACAAAGTTAGAGTACTTCATATTAAAGACCCACATCAAGAAATGATCTAAATACAAGATCGAAATCAACAGGCACAGAACCAGAATATGGAGAGAGAGAGAGAGAGAGAGAGAGAGAGAGAGAGAGAGGAACCTTGATGGCTAGTGCGGTGGTGGAGTGAGTCGGCGTTGAACTTCGCTGATGAGTTCGCGATTGCAAGCAACAGGGAGAGGTTTTCTGTCTAATTCAATTTGATCAATTGATCATAATAAAACGCAGTACTAGAAGTCATTTTTAAAATTTATTTTTAATCATAAATTATATTTGTTAGTTTTATGTTAAATTTTTGTGATTTATTGATTTGTTCCGGGGTGAGAAATTGGAGAAACAAAAAACTACAACCGAAACCCAATTCTTTTTATAGAAAGAATCAACTTTTAGAGCTTTCAAGTTAAAGTAATAATTGTTTCATTTTTCGATTCCTCTCGTCGAGGATAACCAATAAGTAGTTTAACGCAAAACTAACAAATGTGAAAAAAAATTGAATAAAGACATTTTAAAAGTGAGTAGCACCGTGACTTATTTTGAAAAACACTTGATTATCTTTCAAAATGGCATTCGTTCTCACTCTCAATCATCGCTCTACTCTCGCACTCTCAATTCTAGCACTCACGAATTCTAATTGTTTATAGGGTTCTTGAAAGACGCTTTCACGCTTGCGCCTTCATACACATTATGTGACTTAGTAGTTTGGCCCTCAATCGCTAGTTACTAGTATTAACATTTAAGGAACAATGCCTTTCAAAAAAAAAAAAAAACATTTAAGGAACAAAATAAACAAAAGTTGGATAGTGTGAAAGGAAATAACCTCATTTATTAGCATCATAGGTGGACTACGGTTACTTTGTAAATTACAGAAGAGTTAGCTCACCTTTAAGTTTCATGTCCCAGTCCTAAATGCTATTAACACTTTATGAGATTAATTCATATGGGTTAGTCACCTAAGAATTAGCCAAGTTGAGTCTAAGTTCGTCTACGCATCCCGAATTTTCAACAACAAATATTAGTCCAAATCATAAGCAGTACCAAATCGCAAGCTTTATTTTCAAATCAACCATATATGTGAGTTACTATCACAGGTGCTTAAGTTATAGTAGCAAGCAAATGCGATACCATATATGTAATATCATCAACATTACAGCTCGTCTTGGCGGAGGTGACGGGTACATACCTATACTTTCATTTTCCCAAGAAAAAAAATAACATTACCTGTGGGTTTTTTTCTCCACTTGGGCATACCAAACAGATCCAGCCCATATAACAAAAAGAAGCAGAGACACTATCAAACCCACCACTCAAGCCCAACCAAAAACCTTATCTTCACAAACACCACACATCCCCTGCCCCTCCCAAAAAAACACCCTCCTTCATCCCCCCCAACTGACCAACCAAAACCAATGGCCTCATCAACCCTTCATTTCACCACATCTCCTCCCTCCACCACCCTCACAAAACCCAGAACCCAAACCACCCACCTCCGCCTTCGGCCACTGCTTCAGCCCAAACTAACCATCACCCATTCCTACAAAGTGGTGATTGAACACGAGAGTCGAACCACGGAGCTCGAAGTCGAACCGGACGAGACAATCCTGTCAAAGGCACTGGACTCAGGCCTTTCTGTGCCGCATGACTGTAAGCTTGGGGTGTGCATGACGTGCCCGGCGAAGCTGTTGAGTGGGGCAGTTGATCAGAGTGAAGGGATGCTGAGTGATGATGTTGTGGAGAAAGGGTATGCTTTGCTGTGTGTAGCTTATCCAAAATCGGATTGTAAGGTTAGGATTATACCGGAGGAGGAGCTGTTGTCGTTGCAATTGGCAACTGCTAATGACTGAACTGATTCAACTGAATGCATTGGGGAAACGGGGCGGGTGTTGGTGTTATGCACCGTGTTGTGCACCCCTTGGCTGTCCGATTGTGTTTTGAATGGTGCGGATGTGTTTTGATTTTTTACCGATAAAAGAAAATCAAAATTAAATAAAAATTGCCGAATGCATCCAGGCCGTCCAAAACATGATCGAACGCCCGAGGAGTGCACAACACTGGTGTTATGCATTGGGTGTGGTTTGTTTTGGTCATGTAATGGTTTTGAAATTCATTACAAAGACGGTCCATTTCTGTGTGTCATTGCAGATGTTGAGTGGATTAGATTGCTTGATTGTTCTTCTCTTTCTCTCCGAGTATTCCATATAACAATATATATGAAGTAATCAAGCTTCGATTCGAAGCTCATGAATGCTGTGAGCCCTCAATATAGGGCTTATAAAGCTCGAGAGTCGATTCCTCTTGATAGCGGTTTGTCCTTGGGACCATCTCACCTTACGCATGGAAAAGATTGTGGGGAATTGTAAGAATTAGTCCATTTATCGGGACACTCTTCGTTACCAGAAATATATTGGTGCTAATTTCAGCTGTCGCGTTGTTACTCTTCTCTCTCATTCGAAAACAAAATGAGATCTCGCCGACTGAGTGTTCTTTTTAACAGCTTGAATAGACAATTTGGTTGGCAATGGCACAACCAGAGGTCCAAGACCACAATCCCAAATGCAACTAAACAAAAACGCAAAAAGTTTTTAAACCTAATCAAGCAGACAATTTAGATGACAACGGTCCTAAACAATCACAGATTTGCCAGCTTTGAACAATATGAAAGCTTCTGCTCCAATTTCTCCCCATTCCTTGGCATGGCAATGCCATGTTACCATTACCAGATCTCAAAACTCAAGGGGAACGAAACAAGGGGCAAAGCTTTTCCGAAACAGGAGTGCGTCTAGCAGAACCGGTTCATCAAGCACCGAAGCACTTCACAACAGCAATTAGGAATGGTGCCAAACCAAAATCAAATTCATCAACAAAACAGACAATCTACTCAACTCTGTCAAGAGTTCAAATCCTTGGCACTAAAAAATGTACGTCCTACTAGAATTTCGTGTATTTCCTGCAGTTTGATCGTGTGAATTTGGAATTTGGTGCAGAGAATTTGAGGGGCCTCGGTAAAACGGATGGCATCTATACTTCTAATCCAACAATCATACAACAAAAGCACATAATACTGATTACACTAATGAAGATTTCTCGATTACTTTCACAACACTAGTACTACAAGTTTGATCAACATTAGCGAAGAGGAAACCTGCCATTGAGTCAATGACAAGTCGAGACGTAGGATAACGGTCAGGATTAAGGATTAACACACACATCGCTACCATTAAAAGGTTAGTGATTACAGACCATCTAGAAAAGATATTTGATTTGAGATTGGGGTTACATATTAGAGAGTCACCATCTTCATCGACCACCAGTCATGTCCATCAGTAGTAAGCATGCTGATAAGCTGGAGCAACTCCATTTCCATAGCCTCCATATGGAGTATAGTTCATTTGTGCAACAGGATACGACACAGCGAATGGAGGAGGAGCTGATTCAGGTGAGTAAGCATAAGGGTGGGTTGGAGGGCTCCTGCTGCCATACATGACAGGGGATGAAGGATAGGATGGGACCCCCATAGGGTATTGTGTATGTGACGGGGATCTGACGAATGTCGGTGCTGCCGGGAAAGATGACACGTACGCATTCGTGGAGCGCCCAGCTTTTGCGGGTGGCATTGGACCGCCATTGTTTGCTCGTGTTCTCTTGTTCGCGGGGGCAGCGGCGGGTCTTTTCTTCTCAACCTTGGTTTTCTCCAACTGTTCAAGGCGCTTCTTGAGGCTTTCTGGAGGGAATTCAGCCTCTAGTTTGTACTCTTCAATGCACTTGATCACAGCCCGAAGTGCAGACTGCTCCTTGCGTGAAGCAAGATGCTACAAATTATAAAGATTTAACATTGTATTAGAGCATGTATCAGGTTTAATCAAAGAGCTTGATCAGTAGATGGATTTCCCCCAAGGACAATTGCACAAAATGAAAAGAATCAATTTATAATCGAAATCAAGATGATCATGCAAATTTGAGGTAGAAGAAAAGCATCGCCCTGTTTGCGGGTAAGTGTTTATTACAGAATATATGATATTTAAAAACCATTCCTAGAAGTGGTAGATTAAGATTTGGTGCTAATCAACAGCGCAGAAAACAGAGAGAACAAGGTATAAAAAGATTTACCACTGCATTAGATTGTGTATCCTGCTGATAAAAACTAGGTCATTAAATTAATAACAGCATATCATTATCTATAGACTACCACCAAGGTTTTGTAAAAGGTTACAATTCTATTCCCCAAATGGACATTAAGGCAAACGCGGGAGAATAAATGGACCTATTGCGAGGAACCAACGGGTAGTGGAAGTTCTAGAAAATCTCTCACATGCAAGAAGGGTTTTTACTATACAATCTACAAAGTAAACAAGTTTAATAACTGCTTCTGGCTGTCGTAGATGAATATTTAGTGCTGATGAAGAAAGCACACACAGAGAGAATAAGATATACTAATTTAAAAAGCTCCCTGCACTGACAGGTCAGAATCATAACGTAATTGTACTCGTGTGGGTGCATGAAGTCATAAACTTCTAACAGAAATGTTGTGACAACCGAATAACTAAGTAAATACCGCAGCTCGGCCAGAATTGTTAGGATCCTCCAAAATAGAAGTGGCAGCTTTCTTTGCATCCTTCAGGAAAGCTCTCAGCAGTGGGACAGCAGGGAACTTGTTCTCAAGGCCAACTTCATAAGTAAAATGGACTGCGTCAACCTGTTGTCCCCTGCTGATCAATTCTTCAATCATATCTGCACGTAAGCATTAAAACCCCCTTATACGTGCCCCATAAATAACATCTAACTATTTCGAGACCACTCTAGTATAACACGAAAAACAAGTATACAGAAAATGAGGATCACATTAGGTTACGACCACCTGCAAGTCGACCACAATCACTTCTTATCTTGATACATAGAAGACGAAGGCCAGGGTAAATGAAAATGCAAAGGAACCCTTAGTAACAAATCATCCACATATGCAAGTATCACATGCCCATTGTCAAATAGCTATTTGTCTGATTTCTTTTAAGGTAATCTGTGAGCCATCAACTTGCCCCAAGTGTTGTCAACCTACCTGTGAATTCCTTCACCTTCTATCTGGCTCATGATAGTATGACCCAACCAATGTTTGTCCTTACTCCTTACCCTACTACCAAAATTTCACGCAGTTAAGATTAGACCCCCATCACATTATTTGCAAACATCATACGGAAATTGAAATTAAAGTTTGTCATGGTTCCTGGCCGGGGCATATTCTATGGCACACACCCCTTAAAAGGTGGAAACTATTTGCCCTAGTTATAGGCTATAGAGATCGTGGTTACAGTTGAAGTGGAGTTGGTTAAGAGTCTACTCTGCGTCACATGAGGGATCACCACATGGGAGGATCTTGATTTGCTTATTATGGGCAACAAAGTAGTTATGTACTAGCATGAGCTATAAAATTAATTATGTAGTGTATTGGACGTAAATTAGTATTTAGAGTAATCAATTGAGTCAAATCAAAGTGGGCTTAGCGTGTAGTCAAATAAAAGTAGCCCGACATGATATGAGGCTTTGTGCTGTTTGATTAAGGACCAAAGGTTTGAGTGATGAGGCTTTTGTGCTGCTTAGATATTACAAAAAGTAATCTTTGCTATGATCCAAAGTAGTGCTGCTTATGAACCAATGTTGCTCAGAATCAGTGTTCATATTATACTCACCATTTGAGTACATATGGTAAGCACCCCTTTAGGATGTGTACTGTAGCCTCCCTTGTCTTTCCCTTGAAAGGAATAGGCACTTTTCTTTGGTTTGGGGAAATGAATGGCTTATTAAACAAAATTCTTCTCATCTTGCTAATCCCAAGGAGGCAAGGCAAAAGTAAGTAGAAGGGCGATGAGGGAGGAGGGACAATTTCAAGTGGTCGTGAAATGGCAGTCCCCACAGCTAAGAGTGAAGGTGAAAATTAATGGCTCCTCACTTCGCACTTCTGGCTTGATTGAGACTAAAAGATTAATCATAGATAAGATTTGGCTCTTTGATGGAAGGGATCCTTGCAAGCATTGGTCGAAGCAGGGCTCTAACAGCAAACTTGGTGTGTCACAGACTCATGAGGCAAGGCTAAACAATAAAGGCCTCAAGCCCTCTGTAAAAGGCCTGCCTTAAGTAACTTTAAGATCACCAGTAAATACCAAGATACCTCAGAACACATCGCTTGGTGGAAAGCCGCACAGCAGAGGTGTGTCGAGTCGATTTTAAAGAATCTTTGGGCTAATCAGTTTCTCCTTACGATCCTCGTTCCAATCTGCTTATCAAGATCAAGAATTGCTAGAGGCTCTGTCAATTATTTAAGCTACTATCTGGATACTCTGTAACTAACAAACTAGTTCGAGATGAAGCCAAACACTAACAAAATCATACTAACTATATTACAGATTCTGCAATTTGTTGAGTTTTAGGGAGCCGCTTTCATAATACATTTCCGTCTAAATTCTGTATCAGAAATGAATTAGAGAAGAATGCAATAACCAAAAATAACTCATGGGTAGCTTTTTGGATTTTGATTATACTTTCACTCACAAATCATATTACAAAATCAATTCTGCACATATCATCCAAATTCTTTGACAGAATTCTCATTATAATCCAAAAACGCATAATATACAATCCACAATTCAGAATCAAAAATTAATAATTGGCTTCCAAAAACCCCCTAATACACAGTTATACTCGCATGGAAGTAGTATCATTCAACAGAAATAAGAACTAGAAAACAATAAACACCCAACAGAGAGCTTTCTAATCACAAAATAAATCTGAGAGCAAAAATGCCAAAACTTACCAGGCATCTTATCACCCAACCCCAGTGACAAAGCAAGCTTGGGCATCTGCTTCCGCCACGCCGACGCAACAACAAGCTTCCTATATAACTCCACATCCTCCTTCCTCACAATCCCAAAACTCACCAGATGCTGCAAAAACGTGTGCACGTCGGGCGTCTTCACGTTCTCGATCCCGCCCCGCTCGTCCAAGCTCTTCTTCCACGTCTCCGCCATCTCCTTCGCCCTCTCCCTCATCCTCGGCGTCACCAAGAGGCGCGAATCCCCTATAATCGGGTCCACCACAACCGGTATCAACGACTCCAGAATCACCACACACGCCCACCCCAAATCATTCCCTCTCTCACTACTCTCAGTCCTCTTATCAACAGGAAACACCTCAGAAATCGCTTCCAATACAAATCTCGCCGGATCTACACAGTCAGCTAAAGCAACCGACATTTGTGCCCTAATCTCGTCCAATTCCTTCTTTCTAACAGTAATAAACCTCCAAAACCCTTCAGAATCCATTTTCGAGCAGAAACGACGCAGTTTCGACAGCAATCCCTCGCTGTTATCGACTTCGCCGGCTGAACCGTCGTCGTAGTTACCGACTAGAGCGGCTTCTCTTTGCTCCTTGACTTTGGCGAGGGCGATGGAAACGGCGCCGTTGATGGTGACCTCGCGCTTCTCGAGGGCTTGGAGGGAGTGCTTGGTTTGAGTGTCAAGGGTTTGGATCTTGTGCTTCAAGGCGTCGGATTTCTTCTGGAGGTCTTGTTCCAAGGAGGAGAAGTGGTCGGAGAGCTCTTTCCAAAGGAGAGTGCAGCTGGTCATCAGAGAGGCGGTGCGCTGGAACTCGTCGAGACTCGGCGGGTGAGTCGACTCGCGGAACTCGTCGCCGGGATCGGGGATTGAACCCATAGTGAGAGAGGTACAGAAGAAACCCTAGAATTCAAGAGAGAGAGAGAGAGAGAGAGAGAGAGTTGGTGGGTGTTGGGTGGTGGCGATAAAGCGTAAATTGGAAAGAAGAAGGACGGGTGGTGACGTGGGCAGGACTAAGGGTGTCTGACAAAGGAGGTACGGTACGAGTGCTAGGGTGAGCCAGGGGGGTGATTGGTGCGTAGGATAAGAGAGGATAGGGATTAGAGACGGATAGAGAGGGGTTAAATTGAATTAAGGGGCTGTTTGGATGGAGTGAAAAACAGCGATTATTAGGACAATGGAGTTGGTAAATAAAGAGTGTTTTGGCAAAAATAATCCCCTTTTTTGTCTTTTTTTTTTTAAAAATCACATCTGCTAATTTATGTCTTTTTTTTTTTGGATTATTGTCTCATCTCGAGAGGAATCTAAAAAGTAAAAAATTATAAACCAAACTAACATATTTTTGAATAATGACAAAAAAAAAAGCCAAAAAACCTAAAACCGGTCTGTTTTGGATTACTTTTGTCTTTAGTAATTTTTTTTTTAGATTTTGATCATAAGTTTTTACTTTTGTAGATTTCCATCATCGAGACGAACTAATAATCTACACAAAATGAATGCAAAACTAATAAATGTGGGAATTTTTCTAATAAAAAGGATTCATATTTTTTTGTCTAAAACATAGTAAATCATAAAGAGAATTCTATGAATTGGACATCAATAAATTAAGAAATTTCACTATTTCGGGGTTGCCGGCCGGAGTTTATAGTTGGTTAATTTTTTAAATTTTTGGGATAACTTAGGTATTTTCAATTATTAGAGAAATTTCCCTTGTTTTACAGAAAGGATTTTAGTAATGTTACAGCACACTTGTCTCTATGTTTGGTTTCAAAAAAAGGCTTGTACATGAGCTGAAAAAAGATAAATATGGGGAATTTCTGGCTAAGTGTCTCTTTAAATATGAATAATTGTTTGAAAAATGTAAACAGTAATTTTGGATGTCTTTTGTCGGGATAGATTTTTGAGTCTTGGAGAATTCCAACATAATACCAATTGACAATAGATAGATGAACAACCTTCTAAAGTATATTCCTTTTGTTCCAAATAAGCACTACTACATACCCAGAATTTGAAATTGCACTCTCCAAATTATTCAATCTGTACTGTGCAATTTTGAATTCTGGATAGATTCTGCGTACCCATTCCGGATACACAGACTTTCTGATAAAATTTGTGACATGTCAAAGGAAGGGAATAGTGGACCTTTTTTTAAAGGATCCTATCCTCCAAGGCAAAACCCCCAAGTTGGATCAGAAAAGGAAGGCACAGAGGAGGAGGAGGAGGAGGAGGAGGGTGGGAAGGGAAGAGCTGAAAAGCTGGGGAAAGTAGGGATATGGGGAGTAGAGGTGGGTGTGGTGGGAGCCCACTATACTGTCTACCACATGGTTGTAGTCAGATGAAAAAAAGTAAAGATGATACTCCATTGCCAACCTTTGAAAACAATCCTCCCCTATACGTATGTTTTACTCCTGCACAGTACTCCTACACAGCATATTTTCTCCCAAAGCGATAGGGAACGAGCTTGCGTGCACTTCGACTAATCTCTTTTTCGATCCGTTTAAAGATATGTCTTCTACACATGGATTAGAGAATTCACAAGAAATTGCCCTTCTTAAATGTGTAGACAACAAACACATACTCATAATTATGTATGAAGTCATGTAAACACATGTGCATCGAGCAATTATAGTTGTAGTTGTTGGGTTCAGAGTGTTCCCATGAATTTGATTACATAATGTCACTCCCTGCAACCGCTCTAAAAACACCGCTCTAAAAACAGACTTGCGGATGCAATGTCTAATGTCATAAAAGACTTAATTAAAGCCCTTCCTAACACCAATTGGTTTTAGGAGAGTTGATGGAAAAGCGGACAGTAGTTATGCCTGGAGTTGTGTTTAATATTGTGTTTGTAGCATTGCTAGCTTATTAATTTGCACTATTTTCCTGTAAAATTTCAAATTATTCAAGGAAAATACTACTTCATCTGTCCCAATTTGTTATGTGTGTTTCCTTTATTGAACGTCTCAAAAAATTGTCTATATCTTTTAATTTATAATACTTTTTATATTCAATATGAATCTTGTTTCATAGATCTCAATTAACCTTGGGTTGTTGTTAAGATTCAAAAATCTGTTGAAAAACGTAAAAACGAGTATTGCAGTGTGAGAAAGTGTATTGAAATATATGTTATTTTGTGAGCTTATTGCCATCCCGCATGGAAGACTAAATTATTCAATGCACCCCGTGGCCGTACCTTTTCTCCAAACCTTTTTCATCACAATGGAGTGGGATTTACATTTTTATCTTGGACTTCAGATAAAACGTATATGCTAAAAATGGGACCTAAGCCATCGTGTGGTGGTGTCCCAGGAATACTGAATCAATTTTCTCCTTATATTATTAATAACCAAGTTCAAGATTTTCTACATTAATCATGCAAGACTATTATATTGTTTATTAGCAAGAGACTACTTAGAGCATCTCCATCAGTCTAGGCAAAAAAATAAGTCATTTTGTCCCAAAAAGTGTCATATAGTGATATAGCTAGCCAAAAAATATTACTGCTACCCAACAGACTAGCCACTTGGCTCAAAAAAAAAAAAAAAAACCACGTCTGACTCGTCTTCAACCTCAGGGCGCGTGAACGTCACGCGCGAGAGTGGACTCACTCTCCATCACGCACGTACGTTCACCGGCGCATACGATCTCCGGAAAACTTCTTCGACGACGAGTCTTACACCATTGCAATCACCTCGATGAGACCTACAATCCTATGGTGTCAAATCGATTTTACGATCGCTCCTTCGGCGAATAGGTTTTTTTCGGTGAGAGAGAGAGAGAGGGTAGCGAGCTCGCCAACCCTCGCCTCCTGTGGCGAGGTTCTGTAGCTGCCGAGATATTTTCGAGGTCTATGACAAGGCTACTGGGCGTTTGATTTCACGACTTGGCGGTTGGAGATGCTCTTACAGTCGCAGTAAAATTCTGTACAAAATGATCTCATAAAATTCTGTACAAAATAATCTCATAAGAGGTAATAGTTAATACTGTAGTATTTAGGAGTATAATATAGTATTGAGCTAAAAGAACCAAAAGAAATTGTACCACTAAATTTCAGATTTAACCATGAACCCAACGTGCTTATTGTTTTATTTATTCCAACATAAAGTATATACCTAAGCGAATATGGAGTATATTTTAGTAAAATCATTGGATCATGTGAGGCCTAACTTTCTAGATGCTGCTGAGGACTAAAATTACTGGTCAGTAATCACGGTATTTTTGGACATTTGGTCTCCTAGATGGGCACAATATTCTAGATTGGGGTGAGAAAGTCAATAATAATATGAAATAATAGTGGAGTAGTAATTTTTATAGAAACTATTGGTGTAATAAAAACAGTTTAAGGGAGAAAAAAAATTACTATAAACAAAAGTAAATTACGTTAACATAATCTATGATCTTGATTATCTAAATGCTTTTTGTGTTTTTTTTTTTGTCATTCGTCATTCCAAATCTATTACATGAGGAGGGGAAAATGAGACTTAATCCCGAGATGCAATGTGAGGCATCTAAGAGCTCTACCGCATGAGCTAACCACCACTTGCCCTACAACTGGATTAATAAGGAACAAAAACATCAAAAGCCTGCTTTGCTCTTCTTTGCAACGAATTTTTGAGATTTACAAAATCTAGTTTAGTTTATTTCATGTAAAAAAAAAAGGATTGTAATAAAAACCTTACTGTATTAATTAGTTATTATTGTCAAAATGGGTTTGATTCTTCCCTCATATGCAGCTTTAAGGCAGTCAGAGAATATGTTACACACTAGGATAACCGTGGATAATAGACCACCAAGAAACACTCTCGAGGGCTTGTTCGTTTAGGGTTTTCAAATTGGGTTTTGAAAATCCTCCCTTGTTCGGTTTCCCAAATGGGTTTTCTGCCTTGTCATTTAACAAGTGTGGTTTTCAAAAAAAAAAAAAAGGCAGAAAAGCACACTTTTGAAAACCACCAGATTTTGAGTTTTCAAGAGAGGTTTTCAAGACCGGTTCTCAAAAACCCATCCAAACAAGGTGTCATTGTCTCTGTTTGATAGGGCTTGATTTGAAATGCAAACAAAAAATTTGGCGACCGATAACACCATCTAGACAACTTCTAGTAAGATTGGAAGAACTTACAGATTTCATGAATTTGTTGTCGTAGAAATCACGCTCATAAATCTCGGGTGAAAGATTTTTAATATAAATAAAATTAAGTTCTTCGAACAACGGAATTTTACAATTTAAACTTTGATCAGATATCCAAATTTCAAAAAACTAGTTTGACAATTGGGCGAAATATACTTTTTACCCCTGTAATATACACTTGTTTTTTTTTTTCCAACCGACAAAAAGATGGGAGTGAGCAACCGGCGTAACAACCCCTTAGGCATGACCATAAGGTTTCCCGACTCGCTGTAAAATGTTCAGTTCGAGCCATAGCTACCTATTGTATAAAAGGACAGACCGTCGCCACAGCACCACCCAAGTTCTAGATGGACAAATGGCTTTTCACACTAATCTTGCAGTTGGCGAGACTCGAACCTTGTCAAATCATATATGCTACCACATTCGGTGGTGTAATATACACTTGTTTGACAAAGGAATTTGGACATTCCAAACCTACTCACTAGGCCAACTTATATAGGGTGTTTGGATATCTAATCATTGCTTTTTACGTTTTGGCATTTTGGTTGTTTGGCCCTTCCCTCCCAATAACGAGTTTTCACAAAATGCATTTTTTAAATTAGGAAAAGATGAGTTTTTTGACTTCTCATTTTTTTAATTTATTGAAAAAAAAGAAATCGCCATAATATTTTTCTACACATAACTCTCAAACACCACTCATGTTACAAAAAAAATACATTTTGCACATATCTAGCTTTCAAACACTCTATAGATTCATTATGCATTCTAGCGATAATTTAAAAAATTGAAAACATAAAAAGGAAAATGCAAAAACTAAAAAAAAAAAAAAAATTTGAATTGGTGTACCTCACAAAATTCTCCTTCCGTTAATTAAAATACTCATGTGACCTAACTAACTACTCTGTCTCTGTTAAACCATTTTCTCTGCAAACCTCGTCAATAGTTTTTTTTTTTTTTTGTCCAAATAAAAAAATTTCATTACACATTGACCAATGGTTTCTATGCATGTAAAATCATTGGATCATGTGAGGCCTAACTTTGTCGATGTTAGGCCTAAGGTTATTCAATAATTAGCAGTCACGGTATTTTTGGACTTTTGGTCTCCTGGATGGGCACAAAGATTCAAGATTTCGGTGAGAAATTCGAATAATATAAAATGAACTAAATAAGAAACAGGATTTTGATTTTTTTTTTTTTTCTCTCTAGAGAGATGACAATAATTACATCAAATAAATGAAATAGTTTACCGGGAGTAATCCAACAAACTAAACTAAGATATGATAGTTTAGTTTGTGGTGACGGCCTAATCTATTCGGATATTCCACAATGGATTGAGAATTCTAATGGTCACGTCCATAACGGGTTGCTACGTTAGTCGCCTATTTCCATCCTTTTTTGTTGTTCAAAAAACTAAGATATGATAATCTAAGATTGCCAGTCACATCCCTTAAAGGGTAGTTGTAAAAAATGTACTCCTCTGTCCCAATTTTATAATCTACAATGTTTTAGGTGATTTGAAAACTTTGTTTATTAGATTAAATTGAGATCTATCATAAAGATCCATATTGCATGTAAAATGTATTACAGATTGAAAGATATAATTAATTTTTTTATCCGGTTACAATGGGACGAGGGACTATAAAATTGGAACGGAGGGAGTAGTATCTTGCTCTTACAATTGAAGCAAGGGGAGAAAACAGCAAAAGCCTATTTTGCTAGTTCGTGCGTCAAATCTTTGAGAAGAATTTTGAGCGGTCTAACTTATGATGAATGTCTGAGATTTAACAAAAATCAGTTTAGTCGTCTCGTGTCAAAGGCTTGTAATAAAACCTCATTAGCAAAGACGGGTCACTTGGTCCAACGGTTGTGTATCTATAGTTAGAAGCGAGTTTGGATAGTATAAATGCTTCTAATGTATTGCTACAATGCGAGAAAAATGGGTCTATTTTTCCCTCCTATATGTAGCACACCATCTTACACGATTGGTAGCAGGGATACGGCCGGAGGATGGATCAGTAGGGTCGGTGTCGCCCGTGCAAAGGAAAAAATATATTTCTATTCTTATACCAAAACAAAAAAAAATCTTACTGTATTAATTATATAGGCTCGCCCCTGCAAAGTATTTTGGAAAAAATATTCGCCCATGCGTAGTGAAATTTTTGACTCCGTCCCTGATTGGTAGTAAGATTAGAGGTAGATTTGACAAATTTCTTATGACAGAATTTATCCTCATAAATCTCGTTTGGTAAAGATCGACACAAGCATATTGACAAATTTTGCCCAAGGTTTTTCAAACAGGCCAATGTTTTCTATGCCCAAGGTTTTTCCCCTTTTCAAATTAAAGTTGACACACACACACATGCATATACATACATAGATCCTGACTGTTCAAGATTTCCTAAATTCTAATGCTCATACAAAACGAATGCCATGGAATTGGAACATTGACTTAGTGATTAGTATTTTCTCAATAACTCTATCGTAAGTCAAATTGTGTTTATGACTATATTACATTTGTAAGCGTGTTCAGGCACGAGCATTCGCTAGACAACATAACATTGATAAAGGAAGTACATTGAGGTGTCAAAAAATGAATCTCAACCCTTCATTCAGTCAAATAGCGTCGTGTCACCTTTAGGGACCAGACTGTGGTGCCCCAAAGTGGTATTGAGACACCGGTGCCCCAGTTTTACTTACTACGAACACTTGATCTACATACTATGAACACATGCCTTACTTACTACAAACATAGGCTTTACTTACCACATTTTATTGTCTATACGTGTGGTAAATGTGGTCTGCTTTCATGGTAAGTAAAGCCTGCGCTGCGTTCATAGTAAGTACAATTGCGCGGGAAAAGAGCAAAACCACCCTCTTTCTTGTGGCGATTTTCATCTAATGGCTCAGATTCATTCATTTTTTATCTAGCGGCTTAAATTTAGTGGAGCACCGGCCCCAATACCACTTTGGGGCACCATAACTTTTCCACCTTTAGACACGGATATTTCATGGAGTAGTATATATACTTGCTTTGGTCCATCACCAATTTACGATTCCTGTGGATCATATTTCGTCTCATAGAATTTTTCTTGTAAATTTCAGTCCAACCTTGTCTACATATAGGGTGGGGAAAAATATTGATAAGATGCACTTCACCAATTTATTGACGTTAAATTTTATGTAAAAACTTGGCCACACTAAAATATCAGCACTGCTATTGCTACGTGCACATAAATTTTACCCAGAAAATGACAATCAATGGCAGAGTGTAAAGTTTCTATCGCAAGCAAAATCTGGGCCATTGATTATCATTTTCTGGATACTTTCTGGATAAAGTTTTTGTGCACGTAGCGTTTTCCCTAAAACGTACTCCACTATACTAGGAATACGAAATGTCGACATTGCAATATCTACTGACTGATGAAGATTTATGGCACATAACGTAACTTAAAATGTACAGTTATGCTCAGAAATTAGCAGACCAGAGTTTGCTATGTCCAACATGAAATGCGCTTATAGCATGATTCGACAACCTGATTATTAGCAGGGTCGAGTTCAGATTTAACGTGCAATTCAACATTAGTCGAGACAGGCAGGGCAGCAAGATAAAACATAAATAACCCGGAGTTGTCACACATCACCCCTTGTGTTCACAGATTACCCAGGTGACCAACTTTTTAGGCCAAAATAGGCCTAAATCTGTTGGCATGAAATGCGCTTATATTGTAGTCTCCTCGTTTTCTTACCAATCAGAAGGGCAAAAATGCAACATATATCCTGTCATTTTATTTTCATTCCGTTTACCTTTCATCGCACAAATCTATGGTTCACCGGTACCTGCAAATAAGATCATAGCTCAAAACCGTAAACTACATTTTGTTCTGGAAGAAGAAGAATATGAACACTTCAGTTAAATGATCATCGAAAACAACATGCATTTGCATAGGCTCTCAGATGTTTTAACACAAGTTATCAGCAAATCAAACACACACCAAACAACCTTTGATTCCCTGCAACTTAAAAAGCCATGTAAAACAATAAACATGTTTCTAAAACGAAAACATAACACCCAAAATACCTAGTCTTGTTATGATGGCTTGTACTCCCTCCGGCTCTCAATTCCCGTCTTCTTTCTCGTCTCAAAATCCACCTTGTCCAAATCCCACACGGTCCCTAAATACCCATACAAGATCCTCGCCTTCTCTCCCGTCTTCTCATCCAACTTCACAAGGTTCGGATCATTCTCAATGTCCTTGCCCACTGTCAATGACTGTATGCGGGCCCAATTCATCCGCCCGTGGTTTTCTTTCTGCAAGAATTCTGCAAGCCTCAAGGCCTCCTTTAAGCCCGACTGGTCACCCGCAAACTGAACTCTTACAATGCCAAGATGACCTTCTCTTCCAAATACAGACTTCGCCTTTCCACTCCCAAATCCAAGGCCTGAAATGAAGATTTGCAAAAGTTGTGAGTAACATGATTTCTTTTCTTTTAGTCAGGGCAGCGCGGAAAAAGTCATCTTATCAGCCCATCAGGTCAAAGGCTTTGTGTAGCTGGTGTGCCTTATTGTCAAATAAGGGAGCTCTCCAACATTCTCCAACTCATAGTATTTGAACCTGTAAAGTGCTCATCCCCGCCGATCAAATGCTTTAGATAACCAAGAGAGTCAAAATAAAAAAACAAATATTGCACAAACAATGTCCCACAATTAGACATACATTGCAAGCCTTGATGTGCCACAAGATATTGTTTTTGATCCTCCCTTTCTTTCTGACAAAAAGTGATACGCGGAACAGAGTTACAAACCATACAGGTTAGGATTAACATGGACCACCGATATAAAACTGGAACAGAGAGCATGATCAACATGGACCACCGATATAAAACTGGAACCGAAGGCATAAAATATGCCAAAAACTTGCATCCAACAGAACGAACTATGAGAAACCTGAACAAACTAATCCACTTAATAACACCACTATGAAATCTCACAACCTTTTGAAATCAAATCATATGCAAGGAAAGCCCAGAAACAAAAGCTAAGTAACACAACTAAAGGCCGTTTTCCCTACACAGACAAGAGAGAAGGGCTTGTTTCAGTCTTCCCGCCTAGATGTTACCTAGGGGTCCCGGAAATGAGCAACACCGGCATTCATCCACAAGAGGGCAAGATTAATCAGGATGAGAGAATTTGGGAGGCAAGAAAACTGATTCATTTTCCCTTCATGTTATCATTTGGATGAGTTAAACACATGAGTTTATTAAAGGAGGAATGAGATCACCAAACTAATGGGAAACTAACTCCCATTTCCAAGAATCACCATCAGAATCTCGGATTAAGTACCACAGCAAGTGTGAACCCACAAATTTACCAAATCCATTATTATTCTGGACTCCATGCTGGACTACAAAAAATACACGAATCGCAATGAAAGCATCATCTCATCAACGATAATGGGATACTACACATAGAAACACAAATCCTTCTTCATTATTCCTACCATCAAATCATAGCCCCAAGAAGTCGATGTGACCAAACAGATTCCATTACTCAAGGACATGGCCGAAAGCGGCCCTCAGACAAGAACCTATATACTCATACAAGTCAGCCCAAGCTTTGTCATTGCTGAGAATACGTATTGGAAGATTCAATCATGGAAAGAGATATCTAGAGGGGGTGTCCAACCTAAAAGAGAGGGCCCCATCTCTCTAACGAATGCCTTATCATCTAAATTCACCCCGCTCTCAAAATAGGGTTAAAAAAGATGGTTGAATCTGCAAACCAAGTTTGAGACACCTGAGCAAATGTTCCCAAGATCAGCCGGCCAAAAATATCGGCAAACAAAGTATACATTAATGTTGGAAAACCGATGATGCATGCTACAAACAAATAACCTTGGTCTCCAAGCAAAATAATCCAATATTTTTGGAGTCCACACAAGCACACAATCAAGAGGCTCCAATCATTCATGAAGGTTCTCTCAGAACCCAAGTTTGAAACCTTATAAATTCATCTACCGTGTCATTGGATATAAAAGCCTTAGTTGCAGAATCCTTCTAAAATGGGTGCGCTTCCAAGACGGGAACTCGAATCGGCGCTCCCAAGATGGGAGCTTGACGGGAGCTCGCTCCTAACTAGGATGGGAGCTTATTGGGCCATTAAAGCAATTACTCTCATACTTTTAAGGGTGTGGAAATAAGATTATGAAAATCACAAGAGTCATGAAGTTTTGCAAATTTAAAATATCTAACTTCCAAAAAATTTACCCTTTAAGATGGGAAAATTCTCAATAACTATCACTTTTCCTTCAATGGTTAAGTATTTAAAGTTATTTTACATACATATTTAAATATGATCTATATACGCTCCTTAAGCGCTCCCAACCTCGGGAACTTCTAGGCGCCTCAGCTCCCTCGCACCCGCTTCGTGCAACTAAGATAATACCACACAAAGCAGTTTCCTTTAACACAATGGACAGTAAGTAAATAGAAATGTTCCAATGTAATGCAGCCTCCTAGACAGCACACTACGGTGCTGTAGATCAACATGTGAAGAAACATAGTTTGACTTGGATCATACAAGAGTTTTTTTTTTTTTGAACTTTTATACCCTAAACTATCCACATTTTTTCTCCATCGTCCCTAAACTAAAGAACCACCCATTTTGTCCCTAAACTATTTGATTGCAACCCATTTAGTCCAATCCTTAACGCCATCTAATTTTTCGGACAGAACATAGTTTACGCGGATACATCTGTGCACACAGATCGTTCCGTGGGGCCCACTTCAGGGTCCCAAATGAACAAACCAATCCGTTTATTATTCTAAAAATATGTTTTCAAAGGCCTTAGTAAAAATCAACTCAATCGGGATTTCTCTAAGTACTTGATCCAATCATCCAATTTTTGATTAATTATAAATGCTTATTCAAAATTGGAATGTTAGATCATGCACTTAGAGTTATCTGATTGAGCAATTTTTTTAACAGGTCATCCAAAAATACATCTTAAAATTAATGAACGGATTGGATTGTTCATGTGGGCCCCCTGAAGCGTTTGGTGCATACAAATGTATGCGCGCAAACTATTTTTCATCCAAAAAAATGGATGTCGTTAACGATTGGACTACATGGGTTGAAGAAGAAGAAGAAGAAGAAATATGTTGACTACATGGGTTGTAGTCAAACAGTTTAGGGGACGAAATAGGTTGTTTTTTTAGTTTGGGGACAACAGAGAAAAAATGTGGATAGTTTTAAGGGATAAAAGTAAAAAAAAACTCATCATACAATGTTGGAAGTCTTTCCTGAATAACTATCCCCCAAGCTATGCTTCAAATACAACTTAAGGACTAAAACCAACAACTTAACCATTAAGTTGACAGGGAGCAGAACATTATAGTTACATAAGAAAACGAAGAACAGAAAAAAAAATCTAACAAATCCAACGTAATCCAGAATATTCCAAGTAGGTCACATCAATCCATCATGGTAGCAGCAATATACTAAAGTGCAATTCCTTCTAAGCTGCAGGAATTACACCCATAAGGTTGGGCTTATCTGACGAAATTATACCCAATAAGGACAAAAGCAACCAATGTTTGCGGCCAATGGATTAGTGTCGCGCATGAGTTGCAGCCACAAGAAAGAACAAAGAATTCTAACAGGGTCGACACTTATTGCATGATCAGCACTGCAACAGGAAGGATTCGTATGGAGCTATCTAAAGCTTCACTAAGGAAGCAATGACCTTGAATAGATGAAGAAAAATGCCAAGGAATAGAGGAGAGTGCTTTAGAATTTAGATAAATGTAGCCCTGCTCTTATAGTAAATGCGCACCGTAGCAACAAAAAAAAAAAAAGCATCCTGACTCCTGAGATCATTCAATCACAAAGACACATAAAGAGAGATACTGAAGGGAAGAGAAAGAAGGGAATATTTCCAGGCCAGAGAGGGAGAAAGACTAAGGGACTCGTGCTCGCACAAAAAGCTCTTCCGCAATATTTTCGACTTCAATTATTTTCCAAAGGAGAGATGAAATTTAGCGACACAGAAAACCTGAAACTTCTAGATACATAGACAGCAGTAAATTACAAGTCCTACCCCGTCTCATAATTTTACTCCCTTTTCAGGAATCCAACTATTTAAGGGGACATCACCATTACACATCAAAAAGTAAAAGTTTCCAATGTTAACCCTAATTTTCAAAATAGGAGCTATTATTCTACTTTAAAAGAGAAGGACAATAAAGGAAATTTCGACTCGTCAAAATGGACATCTATAATGGGACATTCGAAAATTGAGAGATGGTCCAAAACTATGGGACGGAGGGAGTATTTAGCACTCAATTTCTTAGATAAAAAAAAAAATAAACAAATTCCAATACCTAATCAACAAAATATCCTAACATTAATATAGAGGAATATTATCTAAAAGACTGGTAGTTTTAACAATTGAAACTAAGACCAAAAGAAAAAAATGACCAGAAATTTCTCCATAAAATAGATAGAATTGAAGATAACAAAGTTTAATGTTATGGATTGGTACTATTCACCTAGCCATGCATGTTGGGATCAAAATTTTAGTACTTTTCCCATAGTTACAACTTGCTACCCAGCATCGTACCTTAGGAGTTAGGGCAACTCCGATATCTCTCTTAACCATATTGAAACAAATGCAACCCAGCATCGTACCTTGGGAGTTAGGGCAACTCCGATATATCTCTTAACCATATTGAAACAAATGCAGCAATCATGGGCGTAGCCCACAAGTGAGATCATGTGCATCCAGTGTTTCTATAGTTGTATCCCCTAGATCCTTTGTTAGGGTTGGCAAATTCCGAAAAAACTGGCACAATTTTGTTGTGGTAAATTTACCAAATCTAGATGATGAAAGAAAATAAAGGGTGAAGTAACCATTAGACCCCACTGCCAAACATAGCAGCTAAATACATAAACAATCACAAATAGAGAATAATAACCAAATTTCAAAATGGTCCATCCCACTTGCCACACCACTACACCAGTGCTACCACCTCCGCTGATGAGTAAGATTGTTTAATTTTTGTTCCTAACATCACTTGTTCTTGCAGGTTCCTAAAATGTCAAAATATTGAAGGCAAACAGGTTCCTTCATTACATATTAAAACTTAGACAATTTGCACTGGATGTGCATAAGGTCGCCACTAGGAGTAGTTAGAGACTGAATTGTTTTCAAAAGTATTGAGTAGGAACAATCCCTTGAATACAGTTCACATTTACAGCAATATCAACAAGTGCTAAAGCATTGTGATACCATAATCTAGGTTGATAATAAATTTAATTTGAATGTACCACATCCGATGAGTAACTTTTTCAGGTTAATAACTTGGTGTTGTATCAACAACTATATTATTTAAATAAGTAGGTTAAGAAGATTCTTTTTTACTTGGTAGGTTTAGTTTGGGATGATTAACTCACTACACTAATATTTGTGCAAATAAAATAAATAAATAAATAAATAAATGAATAAAACTCGCTAAACCAATTAGTCTAGAAGTTATCTGGTTTACATGATTCTGTTGAGACAACTTTAATTGTCGTTCGTCACTTGTAAGAGTATTAAATCCCGCATAGTTGGAGGCCTGTAAATAGTGGTTTCGAAACGGTTATGAACTTGGTTGATACAGTAGTATCTAATTCTGATAAAAAAAGAAAAAGAAAAAAGTAATAGTATCTAATAGTATCAGAAGGCTTTTTCAACAGGTTGCGCGGCATGTTCTACTATAGCCTAAGTTCAACAAAATTAAATTATCCTTTTTCCTCAAACATGGGTCTTGGTTTTAATCAATTAAACGAATCATATCCTACTGAGAACTTTGTTCCCATTCATTTCCGCAAACACCTTCCGGTGATCCTAATTTACAGAACATTGTCCTTCACGTTTCCAAGGGAAAGATGAAAATTCATATAAGGAAAGGTATAATTCATCTAGATCTTCGATAGCAGATTCAGAAGAAACACCCGAATTGAAGAAAATGAATTTTAGAAATGGTGCTAAAAATGGGAAACTTGGCCGAAGTAATAATGTATTTAGTAGCAACTTACGACCTTCATCATTCAAAGTTCAGGTAACTTCTTTTTCATTAAACATTGGCCAATATCAAATATCCTGACCCTCTATTTGGCAATAGATCCGAAACAACTCAAGGATTGTTGATCAAGAATGAAAAGGGATTGAAAAGATAAAAGAGAGAAGAAAATACCGTAAGATAGCTCTTCCTACACAAGGGAGGATCACAAACTTTAAACAGGCAACGCCTAATATTACTATTCGGACTTTTACAAGTACGGACTTCACATTTTCTGCTTCAAGTCCGGACGGCACATGTCCTAGACTGTGGAGCTGTACATGACACTTCTCTGTACTGTTTTCATTTCAAAAAGTGATCACATTAATAATTTCTCTTTGAAAAGTTATTCTGAATTTGACGTAAAGGAATCTCGTCCTCATGTCGGTGTCTTGGAATGGTCGCTGACACCATGATGAAAAGCTTTAATAATTCATCCTTTCCTTGCTTTAGCTAAGGCACCTTTCTCCATCTTTATCATAATGAGAGGAGTTCGATATGCAAATATCATCAGGTTCGGTGTCATTGCTGACATCATCACCCGGACACTAAGCTTCTCCTACTAAACCGGCAAACTGAGTCTAACAGGACACTTGCTCTATTTGTGAGGGAGATTGTGACATGCAGATAAGCTATGGGTAAATCTGGATAACGGGATTTCACCAAGGATTTCCTCTGTTCGATGAAATTAACGGGAGCATTAGGAAGATGATATCAGCATTGACAACAAACCTGATTATATTGACATATGGAACTCCGTCATTTCAATAAAGATGGAGAAAGATACCATAGTTAAACCAAAGAAAGGCTAAATTATTTAAGATTTTCATCATGATGCCAGAGACCATCTGAAGACCATAACATAAAGAAAAGATTCATTTATGTCAAATTCAATAACTTTTCAACAAGAAGAATTATCATAGTGATGACTTTTTTGAAAGAAAACATTACGAAGAATGTGCCTTGTAAGACTCCACACTATCCAGATCACGTTGTATCCAAACTTGAATTAGAAATTTTGAAGTCCATAACGATAGTACAAGGTTTTGCCTATTTAAAGTTGTAGCCTGCCCTAGTCTAGGCAGAACTATCTTATGCTCTCTCTCCCCCTTCCCCTGTATCTTTTAACTTGTAAGAATAATAACAAAAGTTTTTCCGAAGAAGTAAAAAGTTTATTCGTAAGTCTTGTGAATTTCCTTCTATTCTTGATCAACAATCCCCGACTTGTTTTGGTATCAGAGTCAGGTTAGAACTTAGAAGTTACAAAGATCAAACAACTCTTTACATCATTAATAATAGTGTTGTTGACAAATCCACCTCGTACGTGAAACAACAAAAACACATTCTACCAAAATAAGCAAATGCATCCAAATCAACTTGTTCCTCAAGTATTTCAAGCAAGATAACTCTTGGGCTTAATTTTTAGGCACTACATAAACAATGCCAATGAAGAAACCCACAGCTTTAAGGAATACAATGTCAAGAATTTTCAAGAGGCCAACCACTATAAAGTTGTTGTTCAATCATGAACACGGGCCCTTACGCCTCGGCGCTTGGCAAGTAGCTTAATGGAACGCCATGGACCACAATTTGGTTGAGAGCATCAGTTGCAATACTAAGGAAAACTTTGAATTTCCAAACCAAGTTCACAAACATATTAAGGGGCAAGGGAAGGTTGAAAAGCAAACCAGAATGCCATGGATAGCATCAATGGAGTCTTATGATCTAGAATCACCAGCCTAATAAACCAAGCTGTAGGGAAAATGTACGAGAGGAACTCAAGCGGAAAGAATCAATAAGCACAAGAATAAACAGATGCAAAACTAACAAAAAAGAGTGAGGGTAATAGTCTTTATGTAGAAAGTGAAAAAAGGAAAGAAGAAGGTGGGTGGCCAGGTATAACAAGAAGTGATGAGGTACACGTTCAAGACAGTGTAGCTCAGAAGGCCTTTCATTAAGTAAGCAAAAAAAAAAAAAAACGAAAGATTGAGGGTCAAGAAAGAGAGGGCAGCAAATGAATTAGTGAAAGAGACAAGACTACCATCACACGGTAGACAAAGTTCACAATAGCAGAATAAACGTAAGAATAATGGAAATCAAAACTGATGGAAACGGAAAGAGGAAATAAGAAAAAGATGACCCTACAATGGTCAGTGAGGGAAAGTTTCGGCCTGGTAAAGACACTATTCTTCTTTTGACAAATGAAGGGCCTATTATGCCGAATCAAGTAAAATTTCTCTCGTGGTACGAATTATATGCAAGTAAAATGAGGACAGCCTGGTTATAATGTTGAAGAAAAGTAAACTTAGGGCGCGATTGTTTGGAGGTACTAATAGTGAAGAGATATAATTACACCGGCTAACTAGAGATCGTATTAATCATACTGCAACCCAAATTTCATGCAAGGCAACTAAAAGAACTAGCCAATGAATCACAAAACCAGAAAATATGAAGAATCTCCCAAAAGAGGAGCATTAGCTTAAAGAATAAGAATTTAGGAAGAAGACGAACAAAAACAAGGGCCAAATCCCTAACATAAAAGTCACACTTAATCTCAAATTCTCCAAAATTCAGCCTCCCCATAGCCTAAAGCAAACGGACTATATAAGCAAAACAAACTACCATAATCTAAAAAGATAGAGAATCTTAACAAATCTAAACTTCCTAAATAGATTGCAATTCTCAAGTATAACTACAACTTGTCCACATGGACCATATCCAAACATGATCTTTTATTGCCAAGTATATCGAAAATAGATGCGGTAGTTTGGAGATGTCTATCGTAGAAAGATAGATGTGTTAGTTAGGATGTGCGATATGGTTACAGTAGAGAGTAGCACCAGGGGGAGGGATAGACCAAAATTGATTCCACAGAACTTAATGCCCTCAAAGAACTCAATGGAGAAATCGGATCCATGTAGCCGATCCCAATTTATTGGGACTTAAGGCTCGGTTTAGTTTGCTTGATATCTATAAGTCTCTTTCCATTCACATCACCATTTGCATATCCCACTTTGTGAGATTATATATCCACCAGTTCAAAAAAAAAAAGATTATATATCCAAGGCATATTCATATGAGTCATAAATAATTCAACCAAACACCGGAAAAATGGTCACGTTTGATATACAATCCAACCTAATGGTCATATCCAGTCAAACAAAAAAACTCTTAAAGCACTACATAACACCTTCTATGGTGGCTGAGGACTACCACAGATGAATGCATGGACTATCTGACTAAATGATAACGTCGCAGTACATATTACCAATATGTAGCATGAAAGATGACACAGAACAAAATAGCTATGGAATACCTCTTAGAATATTATCCATCGCTTTATTTCCCAAACCTTCCAGGCGCCCATCTTTAACCTTTCCCGTATGTGTATTATGAATGAGTACCGTAGGTGGCCACATAATCAGATCATCCTGGTTCGCTGCGGCTTCATCAGCAGATAATGACTGATATGCCCTCGAGCTATCAGGAGGTTTTGAATAGTTCCAGCCCATAAGAACACACAAAGCTTTGTGCAAGCCAAGGTGATCCACAAGCAAGTCACCTTTGTCTGGGTTGTATGTGTGCAGGATAAGATCATGCATATCTGGAAATTCTTTAGAAGACCTGTAATCGTACATATAAAAGGAGTCGCGGAACTCAGATAATCGTTTCGGAGACCATTAAAGGCTTACTACATGAAGTAACAAGACGACCAAAAAATGCATAAATCAGCTCCAAGGAAAAGTAGGCCATGTCAACATAAGGTTAAATATTACTTCCACCAGCACTGTAAACTAATTGCCTGTGGCAAGTATTAGCAAGACAATACCAAATTTGTAAACAGTATCTGAAACCAAACCTAAGGTCTTCCTGTAACATAATTCCATTTTATCGACAAATAATATATGCTTTCACAGGTAACAAAGTTCATTGACATCAAGTTAGGATACCCCCATTCTGATGAAGCTACACCCGTATGGGCAAAATAGCAGGCACGAAAATTTCAGTTGAGAATTCAAAATCAATTAACCAGACCTTTAATTACCATATGGGCACTGCATCCTGTTCAAAAGGAAAGTCACTCTTAGCATAATTTTCAAGCTTCAAAAGCCGTTTACCACAGAGCGTTCTAACAACAAAAGAGAGTGACAGATAAAGCGGCCAAAACAAGCCACAGCGATCCATGTAACGCTAGAAGAACTATTCCAGACTACTCTACTGTCATTCAGATCACTAGAAGTAGCAAAATGGTGTAGCATAAATCCACTGACGGAACAATTGATGCTTAAAATTGCAAAATTTACGTTCATCAGTAGGATCCAAAGCAACTCACACAAAATACTGAACATGCAAGTTAAAGCCTTTGAAGATTTTTTATGTTCCTGGAAGTTTTACTACAACAAATACTGGAAAAAGAAAACAACCGGGGGAACTCCTGCCGAGGAAAAAAAATCATGGAGAAGCATTTCGACAATGGGAACAATAATAGCCTCACGAAAACTCAACAGCCAGGTAAAAGTTAAGTAGCAAAGCTACTTGATGCAAACATTTTGCCAATTCATAATAACCTAATAGCTCCTGAGCCTTTTAAGAGGAGCAGAAACCTCTGCACGTCGACTTAAACCACAAAATGGCCAGATTCAGCTGGACACCAAAATTACAAATAAGAACACCAATATTATGAAGTACCTTACCACATCAAACACCAAAAAATCAACATGTTCCTTGTGAAAATAAAAGCCCTAACCTTCTAACCAACATACTGATATACCAAGGGCCTCAGATTGGTCCCTACGGACCCTACCGAAAACTCTACAGTATCTAAAGGCAAGAAGGAGAATAGATGTGTGCTAAATTTTTCTAAAACTGAAACAAAGCTAACACATTCATGAAAGCATATATTACACCACCAAGAGGCGATGAGGCAAGAAGCCTCTGGTGTTAGTCATTCACCGTGCTGATGAAAAGCAATAATCAAACATTAACATATAAGAGAGAGTACAATCACACACAGTCTCTCTGAGCAAGGGATGGATTTTCAAAACTGTCTACTTCATCCAAAAAGATCTTTAAGCGCAAATTAAAGCGGCACTTTCAACAATTGCGCACAAGTGCTAGTCTTCATTCACAATTATGTTACATGTACTAAAAGCATCAGTATATGTCCCAGCATCAAATTCAACTCTCATGTCCAAGGAAAAGAGAGCGCCCGAAAAATGGTATGGTGGCCACAAGGTACTTTCAGTCTGCAGACACAGTAAATTGGTGTTTTCTCAATATCTTCTTTTATTTTCAAGTTAAAATAGTGTTTAATAGAATCATTAGGTACGCCTTTAGGTAAAAGCCATTATGCATAGGTGACATGGCACTGTTTGATTTGCACCACCATGTCACGTTAAGTTGGAAACAAAATCTCCTGACATCATCCCTTAACAGTATACTAGTCATCTATGAATTTCATCCATTCATAAAATGCTAACCGAAGTTCGAAGCTGTTATAAAGATCTTCCATTACAGTAATTTGACAAATCCCGAAAGCTCAAATACATTCAAAGAAAATCATTGTAATAATAACTTGATTTCTTTGAGCTTGATCTTAGATGATATGCTTCAATAGAGCAACAGGTCATGTGCAGAAGAATCATGGATCACATACTATCCTCAATCTGTAATAGTGTCACTTAAACAGTGGGGGAACCACATCCTTATTTATGAACACACTAAGCAAAAAAAACTCTACACCATCGAGTATAAGCCCAAGATATTCCCAATTCTAGTGTCAACCACGTCAAACTCCACCATTACATTCGATGCCTACAAACAAAAATATCTACTTACAAAGGGTGTCACCAACTAGTATCCCACCACAAGATGTAGCCCTCACAATCATTGCTAAACACAGTAGAATATACACGGAGAAAACAAAATCATACAGGGAACATAGAGAAACGGACTTGTACGCCGGTGCGGGCTACCTCTCTATGCAGGATCGAAAATAAAACTAGTGAGTTCACGTCCAATTTGTCAACTCACTCAACCCACCGAAGCCCCGACTATTTGGCAGGGACTACACTAATACTTTTTCTCAATTCCGATTGAATCTCTTTGAGAGAACATAATTTTAAGAAAAACTCCAATACGTAAAACAAAGCACAAATGAAATACAAGAACAAAAGCATTTTTAAACGTTGAAAAGCAACTCAATGAAAGTGTTAGGGATTTGATTTTGATGATGATGTTTTAGTTAAAATGAATTTCAATTATGCTGATAAAAATGTTAATGTTAAGTTGATTATTTTTAGAGATAAAAATGTTTAAGTTCAATTTGATTATTATTGGGCATATTTGCATAAATGGAATAGTTGTTGAGCTAAATGTTCGAATGGTTTTGTAGGGCCAATAATTTAGTATTGGACCTTTCTATTCCTTTTGGGCCATGCATGAGTAGAAATCATATCTCATATCCATCATAGCCTATTGGGCCACCTTTGCAATTTGAGCCATATAATCCTATTTCTAAGCCCATCAGTCTTTTAATTCTTAGGTCACTAATCTATATACATACGAATATGCTTTGTTAGGCTTGAGCGGGATCCCAGAGAAGTACTACACTCCCTTTTTTATACTCTGTTTCTTTTCGACTCAGTCTCTCCTGACTAATATGGGACCATGTCATTTCTTAAGGATTTTCATAAATCTATTTATGAAGGATATTTCCGCACACTTGCAATTTTATTTTGCCTCTGACAATTTGAAATTTACAGGCTTAATAAATTAGCAGTAATCTATTTGTCCCAAGTTCAAAAAATGAGAATTTGCAATTATTGCAAATATACGTTGAGCTATATGACAGATTTCAACTTCTATGTTGTGTGCATCTCTCTTTACATATTATCTGATTTTATTGGTAAGATTTTCTTTATGCCGTTTGCTGACTTCGTTGTCCAGAGAAAATCAATATTGAAGATATACTGCTCGATGAGCCGTAAAGAGGAAACATGAGTATAAATGATATATACGTTTGAACGGCTATTACAAGACTTTGTGGGATTCACTCTTGGCTATGAAAAAAGAAGTCTACTCCAAAAAATATTCACGAACTCTCAAAAAACCTCCAAGGGAATCAATCATTCGACACTCAAAGAATACAAGTCTGAGATATACTCTGTAGATTATCATCTTCAGACTTTAGAAACAGAGTTTTTCACTGTAGATTTTTATACTCTCTGTGTACGAGCCTACACTTGTAAATTCACCCTTACTTAGACGGATTGAATCACACCACCTATTAACCCACCTTGTGATAGAGGAAACCCAATCCACTATGTTGTCAGTTAGGATTTTGTTCGTCCATTTACTGAGTAGAGTTTAGCTGTAGTTAGCAAACTGGTCTGCGTGTACCAGTGGGAGGAGTTTGTAAACTGGTTTGCGTGTACCAGTGTTGGGAGTTTGTGAAATGGTCTGCGAGTACCAATGAGTTGTGTCTGGTATGCGTGTACCAGAGGAGTTGTTGTAAAGAAGTGTTGGCTCCTGTGAAATCCAACCCAGGTGTGAGTACTGAGAACATAGTGGATACTGGTGAGTGTTCGGGTGAACATCACTGAAGATTGGACTAAGAATTAGCCGAACCACTATAAAATCCTTTGTCTCGTCTCTTGTTTATTTTCAGTACTACGTTTGTTTAATTATCTGTTTGATTTCCTAACTCATCTGCTTGCAAAGGAAAGAAAATTGTGTGTTACAGGATCTGAAACTAGGAAAAATAAGAAGCTAAACACACAATATCAGAAGGTGAAGGCAGTTCTCCATCTTACAACTTCACCAGAAGCTAAACACACAATATTTCAGTCTCCACCTCTCAGCATCACATGTTGCCCAAACAACAAGGAATCCTAGCAGATACACACAATGGCATGTATCATCTCCAACTGTATCCTGTTTCCTACTTAACGCCAAAATATCCTATGAAAAATAAGTGTATCCCCCCGATTTCTTTCCATCACGATACACACTATGGTATGTACTGTTTTGCTCGTGATACCACACGTGTCCCGTATCCTACAATTCTGACAACCCTGAACTTAACCACCAACGGAGGTGAGGAGAAAAAAGGGGGAAATAAAGGAAAGATTAATATCTAGAAGTCTGGAGTCATTGCCCATGGGCAATGATATAATCAGGTAAAACAGGGTTTAGATTACTGATAGGATAATAAGTGGATAAATATCCATCACCCTTAGAAAACAACAGTATCTATGAAATATAGATCTCTCACAAAATTGTCAATCTGAGGCAACATATCGTAATTTTCACACTAGCACATGCTTAGGCAACGTGCCTCGGTAAAGAACTGTGCATAAGCGCAAATCATAGCATAACAATTGACCCAGACTTCTCTAACTTGGTTAGTTGAAACAACTCCTTTTCTCCCTTAATACAGATAAGACGAAATCTAATAATACGAAGAAAGCACGTCATGTTCCAAAAAAAAAAAAAAAAAAGAAAGCACATAAATGGAAGCTAATGCCATTAGAGTAATTCCACAAACTAGTCACACACCCACGTGATGTGGCAGTACACATGGGTAATAATACCGTATGTTTACAAGAAAGTTATCTGAAAATAGAGATTTTACAGGCTTATAAATGGTAGCATTGGTGGTAGAGTTTTGTATGTGTGTGCATGTTCTAAAAGAAGGTCTGGAAGGCCGAGCACTTGCCGCCTAGGCACTAGAAGGCCCCCCGCCGAATAGGCGCCGAGTACTCGGTCCTGAAAGCTAGAAGGTGCCCGGCCGCCCTGGGAGTGCCTAGCGAGTTGTTTTAGAACCTTGGCGCGCGCGCGCGCGAGAGAGAGAGAGAGAGAGAGAGAGAGAGAGAGCAAAAGTGCTAATCAAAATATTTCACATACGGAGAAACTAATATTATCATGATAACTCGGGGTCATGAATGACAGCGGATAAAATCCGGTATTATTTGGGTGCATTTATGCATTTCAGTCCACATCGTGGATGACTCACCTAAATGAAGATTTCATAATCGATCCCATAATTACCACACAACCAGATTTAAATCAGCAGGTGAAATTGAAGCGAAAACATAAAGCAAAATATTACCATTCCTAGCACATACATCTGCAAAAGCCAAAACTTACAGCACAGAATTGCCCCATTGAGGAGGTAATATTTGAGTACCACTTGTACTTTGGTTAGTGAGTACAGCTAGAAACTAGTATCTATCTTCACTAACTGTAACGACAGCATAATTCTACTACTACAAGGATCCAATTAAAAAGTACATCTAAATTGTAAATGGCCCCACTACCCGACTCAATTCATCAAGGAGTAAAGTGTTCGTCATTCACACACAGTAACTCACTTGACGAGTGTGACAATTATAATCAAAAAACTAACAAGCCCGGCAAACCTAAATACCAAAAACTCCCCACTCCCAAGAACATTTCGTGTTACATGGTCACTTAAAGAATTGTATACTGGATAATCACCAAACTGAGGCAGGATGAATATGGCATCAAACCCAAATCAATGTCAATTTCTAAAATAAGAGGGTTTTGCCAGCGCATGAGCAAAAGGGTTGACACAAGCCAGATTCATATTTGAACTCGGGGGTGGACAGAGAGGGTATCTCGTAGGGTCATGTGCTCATGGCCCACCAAACTTTTACAAAATTCTCATTAGCCCCACCCAATTTTTGGTTTTTAGAAAAGAATCAATTCAATTTTCTCCCTCCAAAATTTGAATCATGTTACTTCATCTGCATAATCTAGATAATTATATCTTAGCCTCCCAAACTATACAAATCACATTAATCCCTCCCATATTTCCTGTATAGGAAATAAAAAACGTAATTTGAACCCTTCCACATTTGAATAACTACACTTCATCCACTCCAATAAGATTCTTCCCCGTACTCTAAATAATCGCTATACGAAAGCCTCCACAAAACCTAAAAAAATTACCTAGGTCCCTTACACTACAAATGAAGCACAAAAGCACCGTTTAATCCAACAGCTTTGCCCTGAACCTAAGACCTACACCAAAATCACCCCACATAATCTGTACACTATTTAACCTAGGACACCCCATTGCAAAACTCCTGCGGTAACCACTGCTTATCAGAAAAGAGGTGACTGCAACAATTTAGGCTGAACCTAAGACTTTCACCCAAAACCACGCCAAGTAGTAATGCTTAGACCATTGACTGCTACTCGTTATACATATCCTAATCACATAACTAGGCATAAACATTTCAAATCAATGTATTTCTCGCAGAAAGTAGTAAGTTTGGCCCAATTTTATCAAACCTGCCGCAGGCGATACACTGAAGAGGCGCCTGCTTCCCATTTTCCAAGTAATTCTTCTTTTGACTTGGATTCTCATTAAGCACCTTCACATAATGCAAGAATGCCTTTTTCAATGCGCTTTGATCAACATCATTATGCTTACTGAGACCCACATTGTCACTCCCACCACGGAAATTCTCATAACCTCCACCAACTCTCATAAACTTTGCCGCCCTGAACTCATCTCCTCTCCCTACATCCCGGTTGTTGCTTGGACCCGCCATAAACTCACCCCTCTCATCCAAACCACCAACCAGGTACCTATTCGGATTCACCGAACCCGCATTCCCATACTGCAAAAGATGCTGCCTTTGTCTCGCCAATTCGTCATTGCTCCCGTCTCTCCCTCCTCTCTCATCCCCATCCCCACCTCCCTTCCTCTTCAACAAATTCAAATAATCCGGGTTCCGATCGCGTGCGAACAGATCCTCACGGTCACGAAACTCGGGGCTCATGGGTCCCAACGGAGGGAACCCCCTACCAAACCCTAACCCTCCTTGAGGCGGCAACATCGTCCGAGGCGGTGGCGGGGTGAAATCCTTATAGTCCGGCGGCAGGGCAAAGTACGATCTCACGCTGCCGTCGGCGAGCCCGATCGTCCGCCGTTCCAGCATGTGGAACCCGTAAGACGGAGGCGGAATCGGCGGTGGTGGAATCGGGCCGAAACCCGGGTGGGGAATTGGATCGGTGGGTGGTTTGGGGTGGCCAGGGCTAGGATTTGAGATGGGTTTTGGGTTTTCTTTGGGATTTGAGGTGGGTTTTGGGGTTGGAGGTTTGGAGGAGGAGGTGGTGGTGGTGGTGGCGGTGGTGGAGGGTTTCTTGTCGAAGGGTTTCTTGTCGGATTCCCAGCGGGATGATTTGCGGTGGGAGGAGGAGGGGGAGGGAGAAGGGTTGTGGGAGGAGGCCGCCTTGAAATGGGTACCTCCGGCCATCGTAGATCTCTATGAGGGGTGGGGAAGCAGAGCTTGGGTTTTGTGTGTGTGATTCGGTGGGGAATAAAGAAAGGTATAAGAAGATGGCGAGGAGAAAAAAAGTGCGGTGAAAAAGAGAGGATAGTTGTAAGGGGATTCTGCGAAGTTGGGCAGTTTTTTTTTTTTTTTTTACCATTTTGGACCACTTTTGGTGGTGAATTTCAGTTTAAAAAATGATACATACACACCCTCACGCACACATTCAGTCACACGGGGTGTGGTCTCCACATGTGGGCCCCGTATGGGGACCACACCCCATGTGAGAGAGGGTGTGGCTGAATGTGTACGTAGAGGTGTGTATGTATCACTACTCAGTTTCAATTTAGGATGTTCGAAGATGTCACTTAATTTAGTAGTACCATGGAAACTCCAAAAAAAAAAAACACTTGGTACTCTTCCCTAAATGTTGGTTCAGTATTTTATTTTGGGTAGTTCTAAAATATTAGTTCTTTTATATATATTAATGTACTTTTTTTGATAATTTTTTTCATTATATTCCTACTTTTTTGATGTGACTAGAATTACTCCAATAAAAAGTTACAACGATTATAGGCTAAATTGAAAAGTAAAAAGTAAAAAAGAGTAATGATTATGTCTTTGAAAAAAATGGAATCCCAAAGTGGAAGTACATGGAAAGTGGAAACTGAAAAAAAAAAAACACTTAATACATGAATACCCTCCCAAATCGGTACAGAGAATCTATAGTGTCTTGTGATCATGTGAGATATCTATATAAGCAGTGATTGACGGTTGAGCTTGAAGTTGAACATATAAGCGCAAATTCTTTTTAATTTTGTCTAATGAGGTATGGAATGGTATTTTATTTGCATGATTTTTCACTAGGTTAATTTTATCTAGAAGGTGTACAATATGAACGAGTCTAATAGAATTCCATAAAAAAATTCCTAAGTTAATTTTATTGCCAAAGACCTTGCATTTTCAACCTTCAAGGTGTAATAAATATGTAAAATGGCATCGTACCAACATAGAGTATTTTAAGTCGTGGTCCTTTTAA
Organism: Gaultheria prostrata; assembly: GCA_036023075.1. Taxonomy (NCBI): domain Eukaryota; kingdom Viridiplantae; phylum Streptophyta; class Magnoliopsida; order Ericales; family Ericaceae; genus Gaultheria; species Gaultheria prostrata. Next base: position 39,813 of record JAXBDA010000081.1, on the reverse strand, counting down.
CTTCTCGTCTGCACAACACGATGTCAATATCCTTTGAAACGCAACGTATAATATTTCATTCATCTTCCTTAACCAAAACCAAAATCAACAAAGATTATACACTGTAGCAGTTGAGAATCTGAAGTAAGAAAGACGTTGAATGTTTAGTTTAATTTAGGGTAAGTCTCCAAAATCCTAACCCCAACTTCTTCTTCCAAAATCACTCGTCACTGCCAGGGTAGGCTCTAAGTGTTTTGGGGCCGGATGCAAACTTTTTTGAATAAGGCCCTCTATAATTCACAAGTTAATAGTTAAAACGATAAAAAAAAATACTTTAAAGAAAAAAATACAAGTTGTCAAAATATAACAAAAAGCTAAATAATCATTCCATCAAATTTGAAATGCATTACTTAACCATCACTCTTCTTACCTTTTTACGACAAAATTAGTAATTATACTCTCATAAAATTATAATCCAGTTTCAACACTATTGTTTTGGGCATTTTGCTTTGTACTCCCACTTAAATTGGGCCCTAAGTCTAGGACATTTTCCCTTCTATTATACATGTTTATATATATGTGCATAAATATTTGGGGACCCATAAAAATGGGAAAAATTTGGAAGCCAGATACGGCCGCATCCTCGGTGTATGTCCAAAGCCGATCCTAGTCACTTCTTCTTTTTCTCCTCCTCCTTTTACGACCTTGTTTTTTGTTTTTGTTTCTGTGCGTTTCTTTTCTGAATGCAAGTAAAAAAAAACAGTTTGAATCTTTGCATTTGCAATTTGCAGATAGGCTTTCTTTTGAATTGGGTTTACTTGGAGCTGGGTGTATAGGCAACCACATATGGGAAAAATGCTTTGCTGGTTTCCTTTGTTTAGTGTTTGGATTAACAGCTTGGTGCGTCTTTGATTTGGAGAAGAAAACGGATGGAAATATACGCGGAGTGTTGTTGATAAAACCAAGACGTACATATCCAAAAGAACTACTGTGATGTCCCATGTTTAAACCAATTCATTTTGTGGCAATTGATTTTTTTTCCCCTCGGCAAAATTTAATATTGTTAGAGTAGTTAGATTAGTACATTGGAGGAACAGTTGAACCCACCCTTGATACATGACAATTAAATTTTGGTGAAATGTGATACTCAATTTACGAGACACAAACATAATTTATTGTTGTTTCCTTATTCCACATTGTGTTTTTACTTGACAACACGGGTGGAGCTGTGTTGGGGCCCTGCCCTCTAATTTTAATTTTAATTATTTATTTGATATTTAATTTTGAATATTTATTCACATTATTAGAGTAATAAATTTTTATAATCTTAATTATTATGATTTGATTTAATAAAAAATATATAATTTTACATTTTTAGTTTCCAAACTTTTTCATAAGAATGGATAAATATGTGAATGTTATAATAGCCTAGAGAAATAAAAACAAAACTATTTACATAATTTTACTACATTGCGCTAGAATAAATTCAATGTACAAATGTATTATATTGACAAGTAAAATCTTTATGATATAATAAACATATGTTTAAATAAAGAAATATTTTAGGCTGGCTCCCCTCCTATTGATATCCTGGCTCCACCGCCCTTGACAGACACAAATTTCAAATTTCATACTTACATGAAGAAATTACTGTTGATGGTCCGTGCAGTGAGTTCCCTTGCCAAACAAGCTCACTAGGGATGGCAATTGGCAAGTCAGCAGGCCCATTCGAATTCGATCTGATTTCCGCCTCAAACGGATTGGTGATTTGCAGATCTGTTTGAAGATTGGTTAAGATATGGAATTTCTTTTTTTTTTTAATTCTCGGGGGTCAGGTAGGAGGCGGTAACGGACATATTCCAGCCTCGAATCCATTCTCTGTCCAATTCCCGCCCCCGCCCCATCCTCGTATCCCCAATTGATATGTGTTATGCTACTCCCCATATTAATATTGACACTCCCCATTTTGTCTCTATTAGAGTATTAGGTGAAGTTACTAAATCACCCTTGTACTTTATAATTACAATTTTCTTTTGCTTTCAAAATAAAAGAGTGTTTTAGTAACTTTACCTAATAAGACAAAAAATGGAATGCTAATGTCAAAATAGGCAAGTGGTGGCTGCGGTAGTGCTCTTGGATGCCCCACACTGCATATCAGGATCGAATCCCTCTCCCCCCATGTAATAGAGTAGGAATGACGAATGACAAAAAAAAAAATCAAAATAGAGAGTGTCAATATCAATTGTCAAAATAGATTACTTATGTTACACCGTACTACTTTTTGGATACACTAATTTCCTACTTCTCTTCTCATTCCGGCATTCTACCACCCACCACAGTCCACACACAAATGTGAGGTAAATATGTATCTTTCTCTCTTCCCCTCTCCTCGATGTGTATGGAACTTAAGAAAAATGAAAAAAAAGAAAAAGAAAAAGAAAATGGGAGGAAATTTTTTCTCTCATCTTTCTCTCTAAACCAAACAAGAGGAAGAATTTTAAATTTCCTTTCCATTGTTTATTTTTTTTTTTTATCTTTTCTTTTCCACAATTTCCAAACAAATCATGTTCACTCTCTCCATCTCTCACTCTCTCTCTTTCTTTCGAGAAATGATACATACACATATAGGGTTGCACACCCCATACACACCCGCTGATGTGGCACGTGGGCCCCACCCACTTAACCCCAATAAAAAAAAAATGAAAATCCACTTAACCAAAAAAAAAAAAAACACACCAAAATCCCAAAATTTTGAAACTACTACTTACGATCGTTTTTGGCTCCACTGGTGAAAAAAACGTGAGGGAGAGAGGGAGAAGTGAGGAAGACGATTGTAGGCGGCGACCCACTTCCCGGCGACCCACTCTCCGGCGAGACCCATTCTCCACGCTTCAGTACAGACCAACCTCGACGAACTACACCACCACTGAGGACCAATCGAAGAACACGACTCCTTACCCCTGACGCACCAGTAAGGTCTCTCTCTCTCTCTGTGTGTGTGTGTGTCTTCGTTTCAATTTGTAGATTCATAAACCCTAACTCGTAAGCAGTAGATTCGAAAACCCTAACCCAAATTTAGGGCTCCTATCAGGATGAAGATGTTGGGTAAATACAAATGTCGATTGACCTTCGCTCACTGTTGAAAAGAGACCTCGCTCGCTGCTGGTGGAGTGCGTCGGGGTTGGGTGGTTGTTGTACGGCGTCGACGGAAAGTGGATTCGCCTTCGCCGCCTTCGATCGCCTTCGCTGCCTTCGATATCGCCTTCCTCTCTTCTCCCTCTCCCTGTACCTCACGTTTTTTGTTCTACCCCGATCTGGGTTTCAAAAAAAATTTAGATTTTAGTTTTTTTTTACTGGGGTTAAGTGGGTGGGGCCCACGTGCCACGTCAGCGGATGTGTATGGGGTGCAACCCTATATGTGTATGTATCATTTCTCCTTTCTTTGTTCATTTTTCTTTTCCACAATTTCCAAACAAATCATGTTCACTCTCTCCATCTCTCATTAGTCTCTCTTTCCCTCTCCTCTCCTGTTTCGGTGAAGCCATGGACATGAGAATATGAGATATCCACGCACCCCACGCTCGTGAAGGTAACCACTCTCTCTCTCTCTCTCTGTGATGCATGTCTCTGCAATGAAACCAAAAATTACTGGTGGGTTTTCATTCTTGTCAATCAATTTGGTCAATTAATGTTCCGAAAATCAAATTCTGGACCACCTCAATACTAAGAACAGCCTAAATAAGCAAAATCTCGCCCAAACAAGTACCCAATCCCAGCACAAGACTGGACCAGAATTTGAGTTTGGCCACAACGACCCAAAATACACCATGAAACGACGCCGTAGTCTAGTAGGTCCTCTGAGCTCAAGTTCTCATCATCCAAAACGGCGGCATTTTTCATGAAAGAAGATGATTAATTTATGGATACTAACGTAATGCTTACAATGAAAATCGATAGACATAGCCGCTGAGCTGTTCTGACCTTCAGAAGCAGAGGAGATGGCTGTTTTTCTAGCGAGATGGACACCTGTGGCTCCAATTTCAGCCAAAAAAGTTTCGAAACCCTCGAGTGACTGTAAGTATTCTTACCATTTTTGCCTATAAAAACTGGGTTTTGCTTAGGAACAGCAGATTGCATCAATGGAATTGGATTAAAGCATATTGGGTTTTGATTGGGGAAATTTTCCCTGATTTATTTTTGTTTGTGTTTGGTCATTCAACATAATCTTGGGCAATTAAATTCTTGTATGAATCATTCACTTTACTATTTTTCAGTTTGCAGTTTAGTAATTTCCATTATTTTTCTGGGTAATAGAAAATCCAAGTGTGAGCACTGAGCACAAGTATTAGCTCTTCCTAGTTGTTTATGCCGATACGGAAGCTATTTTCAGGTGTTCTACAGTTTTTTTTTAGTAATAGGCAAGGCGATCAAAGGCCACATTTTATTGCAATTTTCAAACACTCTTCAAAAAGTATTTTTGAAAAACAAAATGGAACACATGGTGGTTCATTTCTTTTTCATTTTGGAGAAAATGGTTTTCCAAGAATTCGAAAGCTGTTAGAGAATACAATCATGTATTGCTCGAGTATGGAATGACCGATCTCTAAGAGCAAGTCCGCCAATTAGTACCAAAACAGCATTGCCAAGGCCATTTTTTGGCTATCTATAAAATGTCATTTTGATTGGAGCCATATTTGGGTGGGCTAGAGTGTCATTTTTGTCAAATATACATGAGAAGCCTTTCCACCCCAAGAAAGTAGTTGTTTGGATCCAAAGTATTTAGAAACTTTTGATGTTCCTCAAAACTGCATGCTTTCCTAAAAGTTTCCCAGAAAACCAGTTTTGATAAGTGTCAACCAGACAAGTTTTTTGTGCTTCCTGAGAAATGAATACCCAAAATAGATTCCAAAAACGGCAACCAAACAACTTTTACCCTCTGTGATAAGGCATTTTCATTTACTATTGTAGTTGGTCAGTTTTATTTGTTCAGTCGGTAGGTCATTATAATTCTAAAGGGTGGTTGTCTCAAGTTACCGGAACTATTACTTTTTCCCGGTCTTCTATTTTCCATCCAGCTCTCCTGTTTTAACTACTTGCATTCACTCTTTTCTTCTAAAAGCACTAACATGACTTATCCACCTATTTCCACTCTTCTGTTGATGTAGTTATTAGTTGTTCCTCATTTATCTTCCAGTTCCCTTCCCTCCGCTCTCTCTCTCTCTCTCTCTCCCCCCTTGGTCTTTCTCTTGACATTGTTTTAATATAACAGATACACAGCAATCCAGGTCTCACAATGTGTTATCCTCTCAAGAAACATCATCTCACCGACGTCATGTCTTAGTATTTACTAGTGTCTCATTGGTTCCCAATTTGACCTTCAGCTTCAGCCCGATACATTTATTTGCTTGGGCTGGTGAGAAGGCAAAAGGAGAAGACGACAAGGATGAGGGTGTTATTGAGGCGGTAAAATCGTTGTTTGACCCCAACGAGAAAACAAAGTCGGGAAAAGTGTTGCCAAAAGCTTACTTGAAATCAGCAAGAGAGTTGGTGAGGACATTGCGGGACTCACTGAAGGAGGACCCCAAGGACATGGCTAAGTTTAGACGGACTGCAGATGCAGCAAAGGAGTCAATCAGGGAATATCTAAACGGTTGGAGGGGACAAAATACAGTGGTTAAGGAGGTTAGTTTTTTTTCCAGTTTCTTTGAATTCAAAACTTATTGAAGCTTCACATATTTATGGTTGACAGTTATAGTTATCTTTGAGATAAAAAAAACAAGTAATAGCTATCTACAATCCAGAGGACGAGAGAACTATTGTTTCAGGTATTACATTCCCATGGTTTGAGATGATGGGTATTTTGACCCATGGATCTTCACTTTCAATAACAAGGATATTGTTTGTTCTCCAAAAAAAAACGAGGACAGAACCTGTATTGTGTTTTCGGGACTGTAAGACATCCAGCAACTTAATTCTGATTTCTATCCTCCTAAATCTTAAAAACTAAAGGCCTCCCCGCTCGGGCTGGTGGCTTGAAATCTTGTATTCAAATGAGAGAGAATTGTTCAACTGGAATGATCACATTTTGGTTTATGAAATGTCTGTTAGTTAAGAAAGAAATATGCTGAAAGGGAAATATACTTATGCAAGTAACTAAAACGGGTACAGTGGTGGATCAAATTATACGAAAGAGCACCTTTTCAAGTATGTTGGATAGTTTCCAAGAAACCTTTCAAGTTTCAAAGGTTAATAATGCCTGACCTGATAATTATTCCTCAGTCATCTTATGTATTTTTAGTTGCAGTGGCTAGAGGACTGTAATTATGCATATGAGCCAGCACAGGCACACACACGCGCCAACCTGCACACACACATGCGCGCACAAAATTTTAATAATGCTGACCTGATAATTATTCGTCAATCATCTTATGTATTTTTAGTTGCAGTGGCTAGAGGACTGTAATTATGCACATGAGCCAGCACAGTCACACGCACGCGCCAACCTGCACACACACGCGCAATCAAACGTTTAGAAACTGAAAGCATATGCTAGTCTAAACCTAGGTTTGCCCTTAGATTTAAGATGGCTTTAGTTCCTTTCACCAGGGACGGGTAGTACATCTTCGAATTTGTACCCCTTCTGAGTGTTGTATGGGTTTTTGAATGCTGGTAAGTACTCGGGGTGCCCAGTGGGTCAACTGATCTGCTCAAACCGACCAAACCAACCAAACCAAACCATCTGCGAACACACCCGAGGTATGTTATGGATGGATGCAGATTCTAATTTCTAGTTTTGGCGGATTCGGTTCGGGTTCGATCCACCCAATAATCCTTCTCCGATCCGTCCAATCCGCCAGCAGTACCTCACTCACGGATGGGTGCGGATGAAGAATACGACAATCCGCAACGAGCGGATCGGTTTGAGAACTGACCTGATCCAGCCAAAACCGATCCGCAAATAGGCCTAGTAGGTATGTACGTTGAGGCTATACTATGATCAACCAGAGAGAAAATACATCTTGGAATCTAATCCCTCCAAAGAAAGTATGTGATTTTCGTATGATGATATGTATGCTTGAGGGTATCCTTTGATCAACGAAAGAAACAAGATGCGGGAAAATCTAAGTTATCACTGCTTGCCATTTATTCCATGCCCTTGATTTTGGCTTCTTAATTCTTGCAGGAGTCGTATGTTGTGCTTGAGAAAGCAATCAGATTGCTGGCCAGCTTCTACTCAAAGGCAGGTCCATCTGCACCACTTCCGGATGAGGTTAAGTCCGAAATCCTTAGTGATTTAAAAACAGCAGAAGATTTCTTGTAATTTGAGACCCTTGTGGTAACGAATATGACAAATGCGCAAAGTTAATACAATGGAATTCCAGATGGGAAATTTGGCATGCTATCTCTTGCTGTATGTACCCTTTCAGAGTTAAGTTAAGCACTTATAATATGGTGCTCCAGTAGCAAATCGGAAAGTCGAGGGGTACAGAAGCCTATGTCCAGAAAATGTACCGACCGACCTTGCGGGTCCCACATGAACGATCCGAGCCGTTCATTCATCTTAGAATGATTTTCTGAGGGGCCTTGCGAGAAATCATCTCAATCAGACGTGCGTAAGTGGTTGATCCAAAATCTCCGGTTTCATTCAAATCTCGGAAAATCATTCTAAGATGGATGAACGGTTTGGGTTTGTGTGGACCCACCGAGGTCGGTCTGTAAATTTTCTGGACATAGGCTTCTGTACGCGTAGCAGTCCTCAGTAGCAAATACTTATTGTTTGACAAATGGGATTATCTTTCTTAGCTAAGGGCACCTGAAAACATTCGGAAGCTCCAGCTATTGTATGATGAGTACAGTTAAAATCTCATACATTCAATAATAATATAGGGCACCCAAGTCATGCTCATGCTCTGAAAGTCTGTTGCTCCACTTGTTGGACGTCACAATTACAAAACCCACAATTCAAACTCTCTGATTAACCAAACCAGGCGGTGTATTTTCTGCCTTGAGCCTCCGGAAACCCAACTGCCGCTTAACCCTACACAACACTCCCCACACGTAAGGGACGACTCCTTTGTACGCCTCCTTAGCCTCCCACAATCTCCAAGATACCGCGATTGACAGAAGGGTCTTTTGATATCAGAAAGCGAAGTAAACACAAGTATGACAATTCATGGTAGATGACGAAAATCACTGAATTTGAAAAGGACATGCCTGCACGTCACTTGTTAGTGGATCCCATTCCCATCATAGAGGAAGTTGTAAAAGCACGCAGTCATCACACTGGCTCAAAGGACTTATTTGGATGACCAAACAAAACAAAACCAGGAACACACACACAGATATACATGGGTGTGTGAATCCGTACATGCGTAGAGGTTATATAATGCCAATATGAACACAGGAATGTTCGATCGTTGACCTCACCAACTTCATTTGCAGATTACAGCAGATATAATTTCAGAACGGAGAAAAGATTAACATGAACTGAGGAAACTTTTGCAGTTGTAGATGTTAAAGAGTTCTCCATGTGCCATAAACAGAATAATTTACAATTAGTTCATCATAAGATCATATACAACTAAAACTTGAAGTACATGAAACATGGAGCGAGTTTCAGGACCCAAGAAGGATAGACCTGTACATGAAATTGCCTTATGTGACAACCAACTTACACCGAAACCGAAGACAAACTAAAAAACTTACATGCCAACATGTACACGAGACACAAATTCGAAGATTTTGTCTGACAAACTCCAGATATATACAGGGTTAACTGTAAAGGGGACAGCTTCACCTTACGATCTTCCAATACCCAAACCTATTCACCGTAAATACCGAATAGCAGCAAAGGAAATATTTCCTAACCTCTTCAAACCTTCTGGTACAACTAATCTGTTGTGCAGATTTGACCAGAACCCCCAAATTCTCACACTTAGAAGCAGGATTGCAAGAATTGCCCCACGAATCATGGCATCTTATCGGTACCGTGTGAGAAAGTCCTCCAAATCAGGTACTATAAGTCGAGATAAAATACTAGGAAAGCAGGTCCCTCAATTTGCACAAAATTACCAACCAAGCCTTGTGGCCAAATCAATTAATATCGGTTACATGAATTATATCACTCTCTACAAATTGGACGTTAAATACTTCTCTGACAAGGACTTCCGTCAGGCTTCTGAATCCATATGTAATTTGATTTCCCTTGCAATTGCAATATGATGAATTGGATCAGAACAAAATTGAGTAGTATTTGCTATCAGATACATGGAAAGTCGAAACATAGTACTTTTGTCTTGACGTCCATCGTTTCAATGTTTGCGAAAAAAAATTGGACCTAAAGAAGTCGGAACAGGTTGAACAGAGGGATTTATTGCATTTCAAGGGTACTCAGCTTGTTAAGTCAGAATTGTCTTATAAACAGAAACAGGATTCCGATCTCAATCAATGTCATTGTCGTACAAATCTCTTCCCATATCCGTGATCCAAACACAGCTTCAGTGTTCTATGTACAAATTTCTACTGCAACACAGAAAAGGTCTTGTAAAAGAACCTTTGTCCCTCGCAAGATCAGTTTTCATACTTCTAACTCAACTCCGCTGTTAGGAATCAATTGAGAGTTAAATTGCATTTCATCAAGTTCCATTCCCAATGGAAAACTTTGATCTGTCAGCATTCACAAGTTGAAGTTTCACCTAAGAGATCAGAAACCTGTTCAATAACAGAATCATTGGCATCTGTTCTATGAACATCAACCGCAAGCCCCTGTGCAGAAGACTTACCATTACTTCATTGATCCAGTAGAGCTCTCCATCTCAAGGTGCACATCGCTTGCATTTGCATCTGATGAAATGGCACACTTGGATTCAGCATAAGATTCAGTCAACTTTTCTACTGACTCATGAAGAGTTTTTCTACACGTGCTATCATCTGAGGGAATAGCTGGGACTGGGATTGTCAAACTGGCAGTTTCAGAACCAGCTTTGTCATTCATTGGATCGGGTTTGTGCAAACCAGAATCCTTACAAATGATGGGATCATAACCAGGAGAGGAATCCACATCAGATTCTTTTGCTAAAATAGGCATGAGATGATGATTGTGTTGAGTTAGACCACACTTGCCCCCTACAGAAAATCATACAAAGTCGGTGAGTTTCTGTTCCGCTAGCAGCTTCTGTAACATATCTGTACCCAGAAAAACCAACATATTGATGGACCTCATTTCTTGCTTGTGGGACTCCTCAATTGGATTGAAAACAAAAACTAAAGTCCATATACGTATGTGCTCAGCGGTGGCTGGGATAACCAATTTCTCAACTTTGAGAGAGCAGAGCGCCTGAGAAGATGAAAACTTTGGATAGGTAAAAGCACCATAAGGGGCGCAACCTTGTTGTACACACAAAGTATACAAGACCAGGTCGCTATACCAAACACAAATGCCAAGGCCCTAAATAACAACAGGAATACCGAAACATAAGGCAACCAAAAGATTAGCAGAAACAAAGCATATGCATTTCATACATATGAGCAGAATTATTCTTTTTTGAATTACTAAATAGATGCTCATCTATATCTCTTGCTTCCGACCCAAGTTCTAAAAATTTTAATGGATATATCAACTATGGAAAAGGTTGCAGTTGAGTGATTCAACGTCCCCAGAAAAAGAAAAAAGAAAAAAGAAGAACAAAAGAAAAGAGAAAATTAACACGCACAGGATGAAGAAGAAGAAGAAGAAGAAGAAGAAGAAGAAGAAAGAGTAAAGTTCTCAAAATACCCTAGAACTGTAACTAGTTGACGATGGCAGCTAAAGAACTAAAGTACTTCTGCCCATCAAGCACCTGCAACCCCGCCCTCTAGGTGAAAGGGTAAAGAAAGCTTACAATGGAGCTTAAACCATCATGAAGAGAGCATATAAGATACCACAGATGAAAACGGTGGTTCAGGGAAGTGAGAGTTGTTTGGATAAAGGTAGAGAACTCAAGACACGATGATGGTGTCAAAATATCGGAATTAAAATTTGCACAAGGTGTTGCATACAAAATGTAAGCATAACAACTCAGCATTACCGCTTCAATAGACCGAAAAAGCAGACGGCACATCCCTTGGCGTCGATTCATATGACTTGTCCTGATGAATGGCAACTCTACTAGTTGGGTGGATCCGAATCAGACATAAACAATGCAATAAGTAAAATACTTGCCATGCGGTTTTTGTTCTTCTGATAACTTGCAATAAGTAAAATCCTTTGTCTCTATATGTTACATGAACTCAGCGAGCAAGGTGAGTACTTTGGGTGAGTACGTGTGTGTCCAAGCATCAAACATTCCTAAACTTAAGGTCTTCGGATATTGGGATGTGTGTTCAAAGAATCGATACAACGTCCTGACACGCATCTGTTTCGTGTATTATAGAATAGAACTCAGATAAATATCGCAAATCATTTGAAATTAAAAAACTAAAGGAACTAAGAAAATATTCGCAGTGTTTAGTTTCTGTCCAAGCAAAAGGCCACAGTTCAAGAATGTGCCTTCTCTAGCTAATAATATGACCCTGACCTGTTCCAATCAAATCAACCCCATAACCAGCAGATGGTTAGTTCCCAAACTCCAAAGAAACAAAAGAACTGGTCTAACCAATATTCACAAATTCATTCAAATTAGGCTATTTTTCATGTGAAATGCTAACTCCATGAAAGACAAAAATACACCACTGATAAAGTTATGCAACAACTATGACAAAAGAGTTACAAATATGCATTAAAAAATGCTGCAACACCCAAAAGATTTCGTCAACAAATAACATAAAATGCCCAGAGAGTTTACTTTTCTGAATTAATAAAAGTTACCCTGCCAATCGGTCACTTTCTGGCAAAATCGACCAATTTGGAGACCGAACAGCCTTCAACCACCGAAAATCATCCACATTCGCCCAATTCCCCGTTTCTTCTTCAAGATTCGACTCTTTCAAATCTCTCTCAATCCCATCATACCCCAAACAATACGGCCCAAACCTCACACCAATACAGTCTTCAATTATCGGACGACTCCTTACCCTCAGGTAAAAATCACTCCCCTTAGCATGATGAATCCTAATCTGATGCGAAGCCAACACAAACACACACCCCTCAACACAAACACTTGGTTTCTTCAATTTTTTTGATAAGTATACTTAGGAGGGCCCCATTTCACAAGTTTGCTTAGGGCCCGGGAATCTCAGGGCCGGCCCTGGGAACGGACAGAAATCATATGGCGCAGGTTGTTGCAACCATCGTCTCACGACCACCAAAAACGGTAACGGAAATCTTGCAATTACCACTTCTTCTCAAGCTATTCTCCTTCTGTCAATGATTTCATTTTACTGTTGCTGAATTTTGGCTTTCTTGCACTACAATGGAATTGGTTTTAAAAAATATATATTGTACGTGTTTGATGAGATGAGACACACACACAAAGCCTGCCCTCTTGCACTTCAAAGGAATTTGTTTTGGTGAATAAAAAGTATCCATTCTACATGTTCGAGGAAACGAGACACACACACACGTACCCTGCCCTTCATTCTCTCTCTATCTCTCTCTCTCTCTCTCTCCCACACACCCACACACACACGTACCCTGCCCTTCACTCTCTCTCTCTCTCTCTCTCTCTCTCTCCCACACACCCGCACACACCCGAAGAGCATTCTCTGCAAATTGATCTCAGATATGCCGTAGGTTATCAATTTGTGTTTTGCGCAAAATGTTACAGGTAGTTCTCTAATTTGAGAAATATGAATGTCATTGAAATTAGAATCAGAGTACTTGCATTAATTCGTGAAAAATATGGTTTCAAGTTGGAATGGGTTTGAAATTCTTGGCTCCACACGAAGTAATTGGTTGTATATCGGAGGAAGGATACCCAAGTGAACAAATTTTTATTCCCTTGGGAATCAGTTTGTTGTATTCAGGAATCGACTTTGCTCTTCTTCTTCCAATCCTACAACCCCTTAATTTGTTGTGTGTCTATTTGTGAGGTAACTCTAATAATTAGTACATTACTTAGCATTTGTATTTGAATTTTCGGAATTACAAGGCTGAAAAACATTATGAATTCTTACACAATCATTAGTAGAGAACCTAACTTTGTTGAATAATGGGTTGATTTTTCGGAATTAATAGGCTAAAAATCATTATGATTTGAATGATGGTTTCCTATTTTTGCAGGTTTCGATCACTCAAGAGAAGTTCAGGGAATCCTTACTTTGTCGTCTTTTTTAGTTAGAGCACCTTCATCTGTCCCAGATGTTGACGTGTTATTGGCAAAATCATAAATGAACTTCTTGATTTGTTTGGATTATGACCAGAATGACTTTTGAATTTGGGATGAGTGTTTGGGAGAAGTGTGCAGAATGCATTTTGGGAGAGAGAGATGGGAGAAATCCATAAGTAGAAGTTGAAAAAGAGGCTTTCTTCTCTTTATCCCAAAAAATGGAGAAACAGTTTTTGGGAAAACTCTTTCTCCCCTTGGCTGCCAAACACCCATAAACCAAAAAAGAGAAACCAAAAAATCAAAAAAGAGGCTCCCAAACGGAGCCTTAAGTCACTTTCACCCCTGTAGTGGTATGGATTAGTTTTCCTCTTTGGCTTTTCCCTTGATGCTATAACAGCAACAGGCTTTGAGTTGGTGGTGATTCTCTCTCTCTTTTATAGAGTTTGTTTTTATATTTAAGTTTGAATGTTGTTGGGGTGATACTCCCTCCGTCCCTTTTTAAATGTTCCTCTTGGAAAATGTGTATTTTTTAGGATGTTAAAAAAGGTACCTTCGTAGAACATTTTTAATTTTTTTTTTTGCACCAAATTAAAGTACTCAATGAGCACTTTAATTTGGTACTAAAAAAATTACAAAATTATATCGAGGAATATGTTTTTTAAGGGTTTGAAATTGCACGTATTCCAGTATGGATCACTTAAAAATGGACGGAGTGAGTATCTGTTTGAGATCAAAAACAATTTTGAATTCTTAATCGGGCTATTGGTTTGGTTATTGAGAGAATTCTTTCAGCAGTCCTTAGTTATACTCTATATTGGATTTTGTCACATTTAGTTCAGTTTTTTTCTTTCTAATCCTGATTTGATAGGGATCGATTGTAAGATAGTGTGGTTGGTTTAGAGTAGTCTTGAATTACCCGGAGAAGTACTTTAATTAACGGTAAAACTTTTTTAGTCACATGTTTTTTGCTTCTTTTTTTTTTTAATGCTTGAACTTTGCTGATGGATCAAATATGTGAAATTTCATTTCACTGATCTTAGTTGTTGTAAATTGTGCAGGTAGTTTACATCTTGAGGGATCTTAGTCGCCCTTTTGGTCTCTATTATTTTACCAGCTCATGCCCGTGCCTGAAGGCACGGCTCGAACAATCGACACTATGTAAATGCACTACAATTCATTTATGTCTCTTTTATGTAGTTTGTGCATGACATGTGTTGACGTTGATAATTACTAGCGTCTGAGCACATGCGATGCATTGATTTGCGTGCGTCGATTGTTCGAGTCTTGCCTTCAGGCACGGGCATGCGCTAGTTCATTCACAATTTAGGATCCTGAATTTTGACAGAAGTTTAAAATAAAGTTAGACAACTGGATCAAGTGCTTAAAATTATACGATTGACCTGATTTTTTTTTCTAGATGACTCAAAAAAAAATTTCAGAACTAATGGACGGCTTAGATCATTTGTGTGGGTTTTTAAAATGGACCTCACAAACTCATCTTGCACAAAATATGCACTACAGTAACATATCTAAAAATGGAGAGGAGAGAGAAAACTTTGGGCTAATGTGAGGGGCCCCACTAGAAAAGGTGAGACCCGGTTCTCTAAAATCAAAACGAACAAGGTGGATAATTCTATAATTAAAAAATGATATATATGTGTGTGTATGTGTGTAATATTGAGTAAATAATCATAATTTAACATATTATTCTAAGTTATTTATAATTTTCTACATGAATGGTTGAATGTGATATAAATAAATCTTAAGTGTGTTAACTATAACTTTAATTTTCAATATTATATAATCATACAATATGAATGACAGTAATGCTATATAAAGATAGTAATCTAGTAATGTCTGGTATTGTAATGTTTTTAAACATGCTATGTATTGGTATGTAATGGTAGTAATGGTATTCGTGGAAATGTAATGCTATTTTGAATTTGGAAATGTAATGGTTTCTTCAAATTTTGCATTGCATATATGTAGAATGTTTGTTCAAAGTTAAAATAATTACAGTAGCCAACATGAAATCAAATTGTTTGGTAGGGTTTTTGCAACCCAGTTTTAAGACTTTTTTAGGTTTCCAAGGTTGGGTTTCAAAGTATTGGGGTTCTCTCTGCTAGTGGGTCCCTCCCCAGTTGTCACCTCTATCTCTCTCTCTCTCTCTCTCTTGCTGCTAGCTCGCAAGTGAAGACTTTTTTTTTTTTTTTAATGGAGGCTGAAAACCATTAGGGGGAAACCAAACAAGACCCAGATCTTGAAACTGGGTTCCAAAAATCCAACCGAACAAGGTGAAAAGCAGCTCATAGGAGACCCAAAAATCTTAAACTACTGAGGGAACAAGACAGCTTCAGATTTCCCAGGAAGCGAATTGCGTAGACCCAAAAATTGGCTTCGTTTTAGTATATCTTAATCATGCTGGTTATCATTTTGTGCAGATAAACGAAAAATGGAATGTGTGCATAGCAAAATGCTTTTATGTGCACCTTTTAGTTTGGAGAATAGTACTTCATAGAAATTGGCTACATTTTCCGTATAGAAAATTGTTCCTTAGATTTCAAGCTTGAATTTCGAACCATGTATAAGCCTAACTTAAAAATTCAACAACGATGTGAATGTGGAATTCTAGATTATAACTTTCGAGCTCCCCTCACATATGACGCTCTGTCCATAAAAACATGTGGCTGAACAGCTTTCAACCGACGAAAATCATCCACATTCCCCCAATTCCCCATTTTCTTCATTGAGATTCGACTCTTTCAAATCTCCCTCAATCCCATCATACCCCAAGCAATACGGCGCAAACCTCACACCAATACAGTCCTCAATTATCGGACTCGTTACCCTCGGGTAAAAATCACTCCCCTTAGCATGATGAATCCTAATCTGATGCGACGCCAACACAAACACACACACCCCTCAACTTCTTCAATTAAAACCGAACCAAACACAAGCCCTGCATACATCTTACAATCCCTCAACTTGTGAACAAACAGTGCCCTTAAAACACCCAGTGAATCGCACCTCACACGAACACAAATCCAATATCGAAAATTTGGAAAAGACATGCCTGCACGCCCTTCTTGGTGGATCCCATCATAGAGGAATCACACTGGCTCAAAGACTAATTTAAACCTGTTCAAAAAGGACTTGTTTAAATGACCAAACAAAACAAAACCAGGAACACATACACACACAGAGACATACATGGGGGTGTGTGTTAATGCGTACATTTGTAGAGGTTATATAATACAAATATTAACACAGGAATGTTCTATCGTTGACCTCGCCAACTTCACACAGCATCATTTGCAGATTACAGCAAATATAATTTCAGAAGGGAGAAGGGATTAACATGAACTGAGGAAACTTTAGCAGTTGTAGATGATAAAGAGTTCTCCATGTAACATAAACAGGGTAATTTACAATTGGTTCCTCATGAGATCATATACAACTAAACCTTGAGCAAATTACATGAAACATGGAGCAAGTTTCAGGACCCAAGGAGGATAGACCTGTACATGAAATTGCCTTATGTGACGACCAACTTACACCGAAGACAAACTAAAAACTTGAATACAAACATTTACACAAGACGCAAATTCGAAGATATCTGACATACTCCACATATATATAGGGTCAACTATAAAGGGGGCAGCTTCACCTTTCAATCTTACAATGCCCAAACCTATTCACCATAAATAGTGAATAGCAGCAAAGGAAATATTTCCTAACCTCTTCAAACTGTCTGGAACAACTCATCTATTGTGCTTTGATTTGACCAGAACCCCCAAATTCTCACAGTCAAAAGCAGGATTGCAAGGAATTATATCACTCTGTACAAATTGGATGTTGAATACTTCTTTGACAAGGACTTCCGTTGGCTTCTGAATCCATATGTAATTTGGTTTCCCTTGCAGTTGCAATATGATGAATCGTATCAGAACAAAATTGAGTATTATTGCTATCAGATAATTGGAAAGTCGGAACATAGTACTTTTGTCTTGACGTCCACTGTTCCAATGTTTGCGAAAAAAATTTGGACCTACAGAAGTCAGAACAGGTTGAACAGAGGGATTTATTGCATTTCAAGGGTACTCAGCTTGTCAAGTCAGAGTTGTCTTATAAACAGAAACAGGATTCCGATCTCCTCCCATACCCGTGATCCAAACACAGCCTCAGCGTTCTATGCAGAAATTTCTACTGAAACACAGAAAAGGTCTTGTAAAAGAACCTTTGTCCCTTGCATGATCAGTTTTCATACTTCTAACACAACTCCGCTGTTAGGAATCAAATCAGAGTTAAATTGCATTTCACCCAATGGAAAATTTTGATCTGTCAGGCTGTCAGCATTCACAGTTGAAGTTTCACCTAAGAGATCAGAAACTTGTTCAATAACAGAACATTGGCATCTGTTCTATGAACATCAATTGCAAGCCCCTGTGCAGAAGACTTGCCATTACTTCATTGATCCAGTGCAGAGCTCTCCATCTCAAGGTGGACATCGTTTGCATTTGCATCTGATGATGTGGCACACTTGGATTCAGCATAAGATTCAGTCAATTTTTCTACTGACTCACAAAGAGTTTTTCTACACGCTCTATCATCTGAGGGAATAGCTGGGATTAGCAAACTGGCAGTTTCAGAGGCAGCTTTGTCATCCATTGGATCGGATTTGTGCAAACCAGAATCCTTACCAATGATGGGATCATAACCAGGAGAGGAATCCACATCAGATTCTTTTGCTAATATAGGCATGTGATGACGATTGTGTTGAGTTAGACCACACTTCCCCCCTACAGAAAATCATACAAAGTCAACTAATAAACTAAAAAAACAATAATAAATACACTTCAAGGGAGGGACAAACAATGGCAAGCAATAGAAACCTGAGTCAATAGCTACATTTCCATCAGTGAGTTTTTGTTCCACTAGCAGCTTCTGTAACATATCTGTACCCGGAAAAACCAACATATTGATGGACCTCATTTCTTGCCGGTGGGACTCCTCAATTGGATTGAAACCAAATACTAAAGTCCATATACGCATGTGCTCAGCGGTGGCAGGGACAACCAATTTCTCAACTTTGAGAGAGCAGAGCGCCTGAGAAGATGAATTTTTTTGGGATAGGTAAAAGAACCATAAGGGGCGCAACCTTGTACACACAAAGCATACAAGACCAGGCCGCTATACCAAACACCAAATGCCATGGCCTTAAATAACAACAGGAATATCAAAACATAAGGCAACCAAAAGATTAACAGAAACAAAGCATATGCATTTCATACATATGAGCGGAATTATTCTTTTTTGAATTGCTAAATAGATGCTCATCTATATCTCTCGCTTCCGACCCAAGTTTTAAAGTTTTTAATGGAGATATCAACTGTGAAAAAGTGTCGCAGTTGAGTGATTTAACGTCCCCAGAAAAGAAAAAAGAAAAAAGAAAAAAGAAGAAGAACAAAAGAAAAGATAAAATTAACACGCACAGGATGAAGAAGAGGAAAGAATAAAGTTCTCAAAATACCCTAGAACAATAACTAGTTGACGATGGCAACTAAAGAACTAAAGTGCCAACTGCCAACTGCCAACCATAGAGCATGCTCACACGGTATACACATAAATAGTTACTGACCAACACGAGTACTTCCGCTCATCAAGCACCTGCAACCCCTCCCTCTAGGTGAAAGAGTAAAGAAAGCTTACAATGGAGCTTAAACCATCATGAAGAGAGCATATAAGATACCACAGATGAAACGGTGGTTTCGGGGAAGTGAGAGTTGTTTGGATAAAGGTAGAGAACTCAAGACATGATGATGGTGTCAAAATATCAGAATTAAAATTTGCACAAGGTGTTGCATAAAAATGCAAGCATAACAACTCAGCATTACCGCTTCAATAGCCCGAAAAAGCAGACGGCACATCCCTTGGCGTCGGTACATATGACGTGTCCCGATGAATGGCAACTCTGCTAGTTGGGTCCCATGGATCCTAATCAGACAAACAATGCATAATTAAAATACTTGCAATGCAGTTTTTGCTCTTCTGATAAATTGATAATGCTGGTCAACACATATGGGTCTGCTCTGACAAAGCAGAGCATAAGTAATCAATCTGACAAAGCAGAGCATAAGTAATCAAAACTGAGATGAACTAAGTCTATTGCCTGGAATTCAAAATTATTTTTTGAACGATCTGGATCCTAAGAGGCACGGACACGGACACAAATACTGACACGATTATTCTAAACAAATGGGGGCACAGACATGGCAAGGGTCATGGAAAATATTGAATAAATACACATGTTGTTAGTTGTTACCAATAAGAATGTTATGTCACGAACACCTAAAACTAATGAAAACAAACACTAACGAAAACAACCACTGCTTCCACATAATTAAGAGATGATCCATAAAAAAGACAAACCACGAGGCACAAGTGACAAGTTTGTTACAATTTTCAACCCCCTGACATACCCCCTGACATAATAGTTTACGTTATAAAGAGGCACAATGCCTCGTTCCCATACATGTTTACTGATTTTTTTTATTTTTATTATTGAATAGATTTCACTGCTCAAATTTGGTAATAAATAGTTGCACATGCTACTTAGCGTGTCCCGTACGCATCCCCGTGTGTCCCTGGTGTGTCAGTGCCCAGCGAGTCCAACACAAATGAGGTGACAACTTAGGCTCTTTGGTGTTTCGTAGTCCAAATCTGATTCAACAAAGCTTCGCAAGAAAAAAGATCAACCTTCATTTCTAATAAACAAGATGAAATGGTGACTGGGAGCATTATTGCTGTCAACTGTAAACCAATTAAACACAGATTTGGACACGCTACGGGGAGACAACAGGATACAGACAGTGTAACGGCAATTTTGAAAAACATCAGTCAAAATGAGGACATTGCATGGAGGAAGCAAGACAAGGAATGAACATAGAATAATATATTACCAGTATCTTTTTATACTAAACATTTTTGTTTAAATTCAGAATAAATTCAGAACAGTGAGAAAATTACTTTCCATGTTTCACACATCGGAAATTTGGAATAAAAGTGTGAAGAAAATGTCCAAAAATCTATTTTAGAAAGCTCTGTTTATGTAAGCAAATCAGAAGTTTCGTGCTGTAAAAGTCTTCAACATAAAAAAACGATAGAGGAGGAGGGATTAATAGGCACAATCCCTACTGCATTTAAGTTTAACTACCATTGTCATTTGAATTTGTATATTTTATTCACACTTGCAGTATATTTCATTGGTGTCTCAGCAAAGAGTGTCTGTAAAATAGATAGTTTAAAAAGGATATTATTAGATGCGTGTCCAATCACACAACTTCTTAGAACTGCACGTGCTTCTTCAGAACTGCATGTAGTTCTTAAGGTGAGAAAAATTGAGGGATGACATTAAAAACACCACATATGTCTGAATCATTATTTTCGTATAACCAAGTTCCAAAAAGGTAGTTTGCATCATTCTTTTCATCTTCCTTTTAAAACCGTTACCACTACAGACATTAACATTCTAAACCTCTTCGTAAAAGAAAAGGCCAATATGATTTCGACAGATAATAGCAACTGTCCAATGCAAAGGCTTGTGGAGGTCTACTTATAAGTGGTAGATCGCAGGTCTTATCCCTCAATACATATAATTAATCCGACACGTTGAACCAAGTAGTATGAGCTCATTATATACTTAGATTAGATGCGGAGAGACGGCAACCCCGGAATGTCTTCTTCCTAGAGATATGACTGCCTCTCTATAGTTTTTACAAGAGGGGGAAATACAGTACATGCCTAAAATTGTAGCAGCACATAAATTGCAGATGATGAGGTATTATACCTGATACAGGCTGCAGAAATGATTTCATCACCCCTCTCCAAAATGGCAGTATAAAAGCCACTATAGTTCAGCCGATTGATGTTCGATCTACAAGGGAAATAAGCAAATCACTACATGAGGTACATACAAGAACACGCATGTAGAATACATACACATATACTGTTAAGTTACCCATTGTCCCAAAAGCTTAAGCTTAAGCGGTTAGGAAATGAGCCCAACAATGTATATCAAACTATCTAACACTCTCCCTCACGTGCAACCCCTTCTTGCTCATGGAGGTGCAAATTTTTATAGATAGAGCGAAACAGAATATGAAGGGGAGAAGCAGAATGCAAATGGGGAACAAATGCAAATCGAGAGACTTGAACCCAAGACGTCTTCCCACCAGAGCTTTGATACCATGTTAAGTTACCAATTGTCCCAAAGCTCAATTTTAATTTTAATTTTAAGTTGTTAGGAAATGGGCCCAACAATGTATATCAAGCTATAAGGGGACATTCAAAAGTACTTTTAGGTACATATCCAGTATGGGCAAAATAAAAACCAAGGATCAGTAAAGGAAGCCAAACAAGGGCATGGAATAAAATGACTAAAAAATTGCTGGGATTGAAGTCATAAAGCAGGAAACAAATGAGACACAACATGCTCAAACAAAGTCTCACAGAATTTACAAACTACAATAACTGGTCACACAAAAGCAACCAAATTACAGAGATGGTAAAATTCAAATAGCCATGGGCCCATGTGTAATTATAACAGCTAATCAGTTAAATGAATGCTCTTGTCCTGGACACAAATAATGCAAATATGTGACTTTACAAAATAACAAAATAAGTAAATGTACATTTTCAACCTCATGTTTATACATGCATCATTTTCGCATGCACATAATACGAAAGTATGGGAATAACTTATAACTCATGCATGCGCCAGATTAACTGCTTCAAGGAAAGAAACTTGGGCAAAGCGAATCACAGAAAGCAAAAATTAAGATCATAAAGGCATAAATGGAGTGCTGCAGCTTACCCACTATTGTAGAGAACTTTATGGATCAAATTGATTCCACTCCTCCTGTCAATGATAGGCAAAAAGCACTCATCCATGACAGAAAGTGCAACAGCTAGCTTAGAATTACACTCCACCCTTTGAGGAAAACTACGGTGTGATGTATCTGTGTTCTGATCTGTCCGATGAATGAGAGACCACGAAAATCCTGCTTCCAATTCATGTTTGACCCCGAGAAGCTTCTGTAAATCATCAAAAAGCTGCAGAAGTAGAAGGCTTCAGATTCAATTTGATTCCTTTTAACAATGCAAGATTTTCTTCAAGATCAAGTAGCAACTTCACAAGATAACATTTTAAGAAAGCCGCTAAATGTCTGAATCACATTATGTGCTCCAGACTCCAGAGGACAGAACAGCAAACAAGGTAAAACATGGATGCCAAAAACAACAACTTATAAACCTATATACACAGCATTGGGCACCTAAT
The DNA here is from genome assembly GCA_036023075.1 of Gaultheria prostrata. Classification (NCBI taxonomy): domain Eukaryota; kingdom Viridiplantae; phylum Streptophyta; class Magnoliopsida; order Ericales; family Ericaceae; genus Gaultheria; species Gaultheria prostrata. The sequence continues at coordinate 17,253 of JAXBDA010000081.1, read as the reverse complement.
GTTAAGAACCTATTTAACAAAGGTGCAAAAATTTTGATAGCAGCTGGTCTGTGACATATTTCCATTATTTTCAAAAAGGGACAAGCCAGCTCATAGATTTTTCATTTTAAGCTTAAATACCCTCTGTGCATATTTTCCTTCATCATATTTGATATACGTGAGTAGATTTTTCATTTGATTTATAATTATTTCAAGCAACTACATTTAATGCAAATTGAACTCCGACTCCAATGCTTCTCCGGAATTTGCAATGGAATAAGTGCAACTAAACACTAACGGACAAGCAACTGTTTGTACTTTTTCCTTCCCTTGCGTAACACTGTTCTAATTTGAGGAGTTTAATGCATCCAAGTTTGGAAGAGGTCACTGATTTGAAATATGTTTGGACGAATAGAAACTTTGAGTGGAAATTACACCATTGTTGGACAGCTGTCAATAAGGATATATATATTGCTGGATAGGAGCTCATACTCAGACGCTGAATACAATCAGAGCTTAAACTATTGCAGCCAACTTACTCAGCATGAATGGGGAACACAGAAGGAACTCCTAGCAAATTTCAGGCATCAGCCGCATTACATTGACACTTAATATTAAAGAAAGCACCACCACGCCTAATTGGTCGCCGTATGCGCGTCCACAAGTACAGGCCACGGACATAGCAGTGACAGGAAAAATACATAGACATGCTTGGTGACACATGTATTTAATTTTCTCGGCTGTACACATCTTAGGCTGCATATATCAAGATAGACATGGCAAGGGATACAGCTGGACCATTCTGTCTGTTCCTCTCTCTACCCTCTAGTCTCTCTTTTTCCCAGTGTGTATTTTATGTGTACCTAAGGAATGATGTTGATAGGTTGTCTTGTGCCTTTGCTTTTTCTTATTGATGGTCATCTACTTAATTGTGCAGAGTCAGTGACTTAGAGTTAGTTACCAATATCCATCAGTTTTGGTGGTTTGTGCATACCTATGTAGCATGGACACTGACACAGATACGGACACGGGACATGGAAAATTCTAAAAATGGACACGGACAAGTCGGGGGACACGGCAAAAATAAATAAATAAATAATTATATATGAAAATATATCACATATGTATGCAGTAACAGTTTTTATGCATAGATAAATACACTTTTCCTTTGATATGTAAGGTATCTATATTGTTATATACAGATATATATATATTGGTACACGCGCATATATGTAAGATGTAAACCCACAAAGCAACAAAAATATATATACGAGAACATACATATGTATATATACATATACACAGCGAGAGAGAGTGTTTATATGGGACACGCATGTCCATGCCGTGTCCCCAGCGTGTCCCCCTTAAAAAAATAATTTAATTTAAGGGACACGCCACGTGGCGTGTCCAATACGTGGACACGGCGACCTCCAGAAGTGTTCGGTGCTTCATAGGTGCATACAATATTCCTATGCATAGCAACGACAGTTTTCAATTTGAAATGCCCCTTCCATGTAAATCTCCTGATTCTTTGGCATTGCATGTATCCGGGTCCGTTCTTGTGGTTATTAGCCTACTATCTACTGTGTCAGGCTACTGCTGAAGAACAAGTACGGAATGCCAACAAATCAATCCAGAACCCCGTGTAATTTATTGAACCATCAATGCTTTATGTAGCCAAAATGAGATTGCATTACTCAAAACCTTCATGAATTGGAGAATTATAGTACC